>PVKP010020965.1:0-39926 GCA_004027715.1 Plecturocebus donacophilus
ACTCCCAGGTGTTCCAGTCGCCTGTTGAAAAGGCGCCGGGATCTGTGTGATTTCCCCTGCGGGGACACACTGCGCAGGCTGAAACAGTGGCGCTGAGATTCGTAGCGCTTTTTTGCCTGGGAATCTCCTGGGCTGGCTCCCTGATTCAGTCCCCTTTTTAATCTGCCTTCCCGTAGCTCCACTCGCCAGTTAAGAGGGCTCACAGACCAGTGGATTTTGTGCGGAGAACCGCCGCGCCGGCCGAAACAGCGGCACTGGCGACCCGTGGGGCTGCTCCGCCTGGGGATCTCCTGGTCTGGGGGTAATAAAAATCCGTCTGGAAATGCGGTGTCCACTCACCCTCTGTACTTTCACTGGGAGCTGCAATCCTGAGCTGCTCCTATGCGGCCATTTTGGATCTCCTCTGGGATTTTTCTTTGCCTCTACAGTAACGTAACTTCCATGAGAAGAGTGGCTCTGTTAGTCTTTTTCAATTCAGATCTCTAGTGCTCAGAACAGTGCCTGATACTCATGATTAAATAACAAATATTTAATAAAATTAAATAAAATGAATGAGTAAATTATTGAATAATTATGCATAGACAAAATTTGCTTCAGAACATATTAAACATTTTACAATAGAAATATAAAAGGATGGATGAATAGATGTTGAAAAAATTTATGCAAAACCTATGATATTGAAGATGAAAATAAGGGGCAGAAAAAGAAGTGAAGGAATAAAAATGAATGAAGAAGAAATAAGACAGTAAAAGAGGAAATTGAGAAAAAAAGAAAGTTTGTAGAATTGCAGAGAAGAGAGACAAAAAGACAAGAGAAGAAATGAGGACATTTTTGTAAAAAAGAAAGGAAGAAAAAGGAAAGAGACAAGTATTATTCTAATTCTCTAACACAGCAAACATACTGTGTTTTGCCTTTGTATTTCAAGGCAAAATTCTAGGACTGCAATAGTGAAAACAGTTGGGTTACTCTCTCCAAACACCTTTGTCCCCAAACGTCTTTGCCCTGACGTGTAAGAAACACACACACAAATATAACCCAACTTAAGATTATAATGAGTGCCGTAAGAAAGTAATGTGAGAACAGTGGTATCAAAACCTTATATGGGGATACGGGTAGGCTTCTTAGAGCAAGTGACTAAGTTTGAAGGATGAATAGAAATTCAACAGATGTTATGGGAGGAAACAGTTTGACACAAAGTTTGGAAAAATGAAAAGAAAGAGCATGGAACAGAAATTGTAAAAGCTCCTGATTGGCTTTCCTAATAATGTCTGAACGACACTGTTGGGAATGTATGTTGGGAAGGAAAGTTTAAGTCTGTCCTGGAGAGTCTGGAATATTGTGCTAGGAGTTTGAACTTTAAGTGCTCTTTAGCTTCTGGAAATGTCTAGAGTTTTTCAATAAGAAAGTTATAAGCTCAGAGCAGTGATTTTAGAATATAAAATATAATTTTAAAAAGCAGAGAAATAAATAGAAAAGAGAGAGAAGGCAACTGTGAGCAAACTTTTTTCTTAAAAAAGCATTTTTGGCACTTAGTTCTAGAAATGATAGAAAAACAGATGGAAAAGATGTTGGTACTGGAAATTATTTTATCAGTCTATATTTATCCTGCTTGCTAAGAAAGGGCATGACTTTTTTATTATGCATCTAAGAATCTCTTTTACTTTGAGTCATTTTCACTTGGACACATTACAGTTAAGTGCTGATATTACTGATGTGTTCCCTCCCCTAAATCCTTTGCCCAACAGGAATTAAGTCTTATAGGCCTAAGTGTCTGAAAACTTTGTTCCTCTAATGCAAAAAATCAAATTAAAACAAAATGAAACACCACCAGTTCTCAGGAATCAGCCTTTCTCTGCAACAAAAGAAAATAGAGGATCACGTTCACCCACTCTATTTATGGGAATTAAATTGGATTTAATGTACAGCATATCTCTATCTCAACAAAATTCAAGTGCTACACAGAAGATAAAGGGAATTTACTTTTAAATGCAATTGCTTTTCATTTTGGCATCAGGATATTTGGACAATCAGGTATTTTTGCACCTCTCACTTCTCACAGAAGGTCTTTTAGAGATGTATTTCAGCTAAAGAGCTCACCTCTGTGAATGAGGACTGGGGACCTTAGAATTAGCTCTTAAAGGTGACTGCTAAGTCATTTCAAGCATACTAAATATTTTCCAGTTATGTTTATTCAGACTGATTTGATCATCCATGGGCAATATTATTTTGAGGTAATACTTCATAAGTATTAAAAAATTACTGTCCCCTATTCAAACTATTTAAAAAGAGTTAATGGAACATAGAGTTACCTAATTTATGATAAAATTCAGACCCTCACGTCTGAATATTTTCCAGATGTCTTCATATATTTATTTCTCCTTGTATTGAGCCCCTGAGCAACCTTCAGTTGGAGTTACTTAATATACTTACTCATAAAGGTGTCCATATAATTTCTTATTGCTATCTACCTTCCATATAAATTTCCACATAGATAGATACCTATATTTACATAGACAGATAGATGTCTTAGCTATATGATAGGAGCTATTTACCTAAGTACCTAGCACATAGCTAGGGCATCTATCTATATCTACCTATGTATCTATCATCTGCCTATCTATTGTTATCTATCTATATTTATATCTACAGACAAATATAAGTAGACAATGATAGATGTAAGTAAATAATGTGCCTAGAATATAAGTAAAAAGAGTGCCTAGCTCTTTACTAGCCAAGCACACAAGAAGAGAGTGTTAATATTAGTAATAAGGAACACTTTACATTGGTACATCTAAGACTTAAGGAAACTTTGGAGTTTCCTCTACTATATTTGGTCTATCTCTTCTCACCACTGTCTACTATTCAGATCTTAGTCATAAATCATTGCAGTCATTTCTCCCTATGGATAAATTATCTTTAATGTATTCTCTAATAGGTAAACTTTATTTATCATATTGATCAATTCTCTAACTTCTGGATTTCTTCAATTCACCATCTGAGTATATTATATAATTTAAAAGTCCCGTTAGGAAAAAAATGACTGAATAAATATATTTAAAAACCTAATGGTTGAAACATTTAATATTCAAATCAAGTTCGATATGTGACCAGTCCTATTAACTGGGCACACATTGTCTAAGAACAGCCAAGAAAAAAGATAGAGTTACTGAAAAATGATTGATTTCATGACTGTACACATAACTCTAAGTGTTCTTTATTAATTAAACCTTTAATCTTCAGAAAGGCAGTTCCTAGGATTCTTGCAGTCCACTATCCCTTTAGAGTAAGAATGAGCAAGCCATTCTTATTTTTGTAGAGTGGTTTTTATATTTTTAAATAGTTGAAAATCTCAAAAGAATAATAATATTTGAAGGCATAAGAAAATTATATGAAAATCAAATTTCAATGTCCATAAATAAAGTTTTATTGGAGCACAGCCACACAAAATCTATATATTGCCTATGACTGCTTTCTTACTACAGTGGTCAAGGTGTGTAGTTGTGACAGAACCTGTAGCCCATAAATATTGAAATACTTACTATTGGCCCTCCATAGAGAAAGTTTGCCAAATCCTCTAGTATAATAAAAGCCATCATTCATGGAATTATTTTTACTGCCGTTTCAAGTTGTATTAGTTGGAACTCTCTTGTCCATAAGTGACAGAAACTCAACTCAAATATATATAAATATAATTTAAACAAAAGAAGATTTATTGGACCACGTAGCTTAAAAGAAAATCTAGTAGCAAGCACAATCACATTCAAGGATGGGCTCTTGACTCAATCAGGACCAAAGTGATCTTTTCTGACTGACAGGCAAATCCTAACAGAAAGATGCTGACTAGACTCTTCTGTTGGTGGTGTTAATCCAGCATGTCTTAGGCCTTGAGTTCCCCCAAGTAGTGGCAAAGATGGCCTCTGGCCACTTTAAGTTACCCCAGTAGAAAGATCCCATTCTTTTCAAGGTGTTGCAGCAAAGATCTCAAGGCTAACTCTTACTTTCCTGGATTGAGTGAGGTTTCAGATACCACCAAGCATAATACATGGATTGAGAGTTGGCGGAGATGTTTATGCAGAGGAAAATTGAGAAGGAAAAGAAATGGCTCCCAAGCTCGCAAATCCAGCAGATGGCCACTGTAGTAAGAAAACAAGGTATTAATTTTTCACTTTTGATAGGTATGAATACCTAACATCAAAAAAAGTTAAAATATTTATTTAAAATTACCCAGATGGAGAACACAAGCTATATAATTCTACCACATCAGGTTGACTTTCCAAATAGTTATTGAGGTCCCTAAGTATATATTTATCAGCCTGATGGAAGGTTTTGAATGTTCCACAAATTAGGCTTCTCTGATGCCATGTAAATACTCTTATTAACTACACTGCCCAATACTCAAATCCATCTTTGTCAAAACAACTTCAGCCATTTAGCAAGGCCCAAGAAAAGGAAACTTAGAGAATAGATTAGTTTTGTGCAGAGGAAGGGAACAAGAGAGTGGAGCAAAGTTTTTGAGCATAAAGTGTCATTCAGTGAGAGAGCCAATGAGTCCATAGTACCCAAGATGTGTGAGAGAAAGAGAGAGAGAGAGAGAGAGAGAGAGAGAGTGTGTGTGTGTGTGTGTGTGTGCATGAGAGAGACAGAGAGAGAGAGAAAGGAAGGAAGGAAGCAGGATGAGGAGAAGAGGAGAGAAGATGCTTGGCTTCTGAGAGCTAGGGGTAAATGTACACTAGAGGGGGGATTGAGAAGAGCTGCTGGAGGACAATGTCTGCCTATTTCACAATTTCGCCCCAGCAGGATCCTGGAACACTTCCCAGGAGTAGATTGGTTCCTATCCAGAGTATAAACTGGGAGTAGAATCAATATGCTAGGCATTTCCATTTGCATTAGGCAAACAATAAGGTGATTTCTTAATAGATTTCTGAGAATAATGAAAGTGCACAGCTCAGCAAAGATGACACACTTGGTGAGTCGGTTGTTTAATGCTGTCTCTTTATAAGTCATCACTCAAATCAAATTTCAAGCTATTGGGGCCTCATCTCAGCTCAGCTCAGAAAGAATTATCAGTTCAACCCACTGGCCACTTGCCAAGTTTATCCTTTACTTTGGGAGAAGGTACTTGGCATCTGTATGCATAGAACATGACAATCTTGGGAGCTAACACCAAAAGAAATTTAAAAATTGTCATCTCTGTGGTTTTATATTCAGTTTCCAGATGAGCAAAATGCCTTAGAGCCTTCACTGTGAATTCAATCCAATTCCCAAACATTTAAAGCAGCAGGGATATAAAAAAGCAGACATTTAGCTAAACAGTGAGTTCGATTATGGTTTGCACAGACAACATGAACTAGATGTTAAATAAATGCCAATATTTATTAATGTGTTTTCAATTTCCAAACTCCAGAATTTCAACTCCCCATAAATTCCTTAGGAATAAAAGTATAACCATAAGCAGAGCTTCTATTAATATTAATTTAGCTCTTATATATTTGAATTTTGACATTATTGAAAGAATATAATTCTTTTAAATCTGAGCAAAACATTAAGGAACTATTAGACAAAGGTAAGTCTAGCACATGAAAATTGTAACACAGGTAAATCATTTTACAATTCTATCTAGAATTCTTTAGCCATTCATGGCCTCTTAAACTTGTGTTAGTAGCTCCAGATTGATGGAGGAATTAGACTCTTTGAAAAAAGGAAACATAATCAACATAGAATACTGTAATATGTTGGGGAGAAATGATGTTTGTTTCTCGTTATTCTCTGCTTGTCATTTTCTCTCAAACTTAGTAGTGGTAAACCCCCAGGCAGGTTAAAGAAAATGATAATCTTTGTCAATTGTCAGCTGTGTTGATACCAGCAAGGGGCCAGCAAAAAAGAGGGAATATGAGCTCAAAGCTTAATTAAGATGGAAACTGAGCAGAGGCTGCTGAGAGGAGGAGAAAGAGGACCTCCAGGATTTATTTTGCCATTCAGGAGCAATACTATAAGAAAGAGTTTGAACTGGGTACCAGGGGAGCATTTGGGAATTCAAAAAATGTTATGTGCAATAAAGATCAATTGTGTTTGCCTGCTCATCTCTTCTTCCAGTAGCAGAAAACAGGGCTCTCCTCATCTTCTTTCAGTCCATGTAAATTACATAGCATTGACCTCACCTCATTGCGCCACTCATTACAAATCATAGTAGTCACATGGCCCTTCAGACCATTAACATAATCTATTCCCTTAGCTTCAGTGAATCATCAGGGTTGGGTGTCAACCCAAGTCATTCCAGTGGAAGCACCAGTGCTTCTTTGGATTTATTGAAAAAGATCTTGGAAAAGATACAACAGAGTTTTTCCTGTTTTCCCTCAGATTGCTAGTAGGTTGGAAGTTGGGTGCAATAAACTTTCGCATTTTCATTAAAGAGCCTACTTCAGAATGAGACCAATAAAGGAAAGCTAGACTTGAGTGACAGGCATCCACACGCATACAAAGATACTAGCATTCTTTGTGTTTCTGAACCAAACAATGCCTTGTTTTACTTGACCATACAGTTATATAAGCCAATAAATATTTCTTTTTAACCTAGTCTGAGCCGAGTTTTTGTTGATTTTTCTAATACTTGCAAGTGACATGACTTATACAAGTTATCTATTTTCATTTTCATCATGGATTATAATAGAAAACATACAAAGGAAAAAGAAATATGAAAAAGATAAGGAAAGAATCTCTACTTATATTTGGTGTCAAATACCAGATACCCTTGAAATAATCTCCTGTTTGGGAAACCAAAAGAATAGGTATTTTTTTTTATAGCAAGATGTTTTTCTCTCCCTTGAAGCTGTTGGGAGAGGATTAGAGGATTATCATCTCAAGAGAATTTTCCCTTGTACATTTTATTACTCATTCCATCATCTGGTACATTCAGTTTGAATTCTGATACTTTAAGATGCCCACTCCAATTTGTTATGACAATCTAATCTTCAAAATATACTGTAAGTTCTGAATGACACCTGATTTAAGACTGAATCATAGCTATAGAAAATCTTATGAATAATCACTGTTAGAGTACACCTCTAATCACTGTTACAGTATGCCTCTAATTCTTATTTTTAAAGCCTCTCACTCATAACTGTTCTTTACAGAAATAACTATTATGAAATTTCTCATATGTATGAACACAGCAAAGAAGTTCTGTTATCATACAATGTAGGTAATGAAGACTTACGAATTGATTATTCTTAAGCCTTCTACCTGGATATAGTATTTTTGGTGTTGTTATTATTATTTTGAAAAGAAAAAAGATGAAAATGGATAAAATAATTGACCAGTTTTGAACAAAAACCAACATTTCCTTGGAATCTGGTTCTTTTCCAAGAGCTATGAGTCATGAACAAGTGAGATTATAAATCACTATCCCCAACACAGGACACATTTATAATAAATTTATCTTTCGTTGCATATTTTTATATTAAAAATATTTTCTCAGAACAATTCAAAACTCTAACATAACCTCTCTACTACACTGGATAATTTATCAAGTTGGAAGAATAAAAGGCTAGTTAACAATGAGACTCTAGAGACCCAGGTTTATCTCCTGGTTCTGAATAAACTGCTGAATGCATCTGGACATATTTCCTCTGTGAATGTGATGTAGGATCAAATTGTATTTTGCACTTTGATTGTGTCCATGACAAAATGATATAGTTAATGAATATGTTTTGCTTTATTTTGTGGTTAAGGTAATGGTATTTAAGTATCACTTTTTGAAGAGCTGCAAAGACAAGACAGTAATATATCTGTGATATCTATAGACTGTCTCCATTACACTAAGCATCTTATTTAAAAATGAAAAAAAAATCAGTTAATCCAGTTGTTTTTTACACAACTCTCATTCAATAAAGTGATTTAAAATTTCCTACAATGCAATGAATTTAACTGTAGTAACAATGTTAAGGAGATTTTTCTCTGGTGAGGGTGATCCTCCCCAGTATCAACCTCAATGTCTGCTCAGGCATGGAGTCACAATCTCAGGGCTTTTCAGCCTCCTGCTGACTTTATTGAATGATGGACAAGTTTTGCATACCCCTTATCTTCTGCTACTAATCTTAAGGTCTCAGATGCTCTAGCCAGCCTCCTCCCATATGTTTTCCTTGTCCATCATGTGAATTCCTTTTCCTTGACATTTTTCAGTAAATCCTATTTTGTTGGTAGGAATATTTGTTTTTCTATAGATAAAAGATCTGGTTAACTGAACTTTTAATTTGCTCAGACATCTGATCAAAGGGAGAAGCTCAGTCAACTAGAGAACTTGCTATAAGCTTTGCTTGCCTGAGGTTGTTACCAGCTGGACTTTCAAGAATCACAGGCTAGATAAGTAAAGAAGCGATATTCTTGCCAAAGAACACCTGTAAAGGCCAGAAAAGAAGGATGTCTCCTCAAATTCACAGACAACACAAAGAAACAAGGATTATGAAGAATTAGGGAATCATAATATCTCAAAAATAAACTAATAAAACTTCATTTTTGAACCTCAAATAAATGGAGATCTAATAAATGATTGACAAAGAATTCAGAATAATACTCATAAAGGAGTTTAGTCAAGTATAAGAATAGACAGGTAGAAAATTTAAAAAAATTTGGAAAACAATGCAAAAAATGGTGAGAAGTTTGACAGGGAAATAGAAATAATTTTAAAAACAGACAGAAATCCTAAAGATGAAGAATGCAATGACTGAAATTTAAAATTCAGTAGAAAACTTCAATGGCAGATTCAATCAATCAGAAGAAAAATTTAGTGAACTGAAAAATAGAATATTTGAAATTATTTACTCAGAGGAGCAAAATACAAAAAAGTATGAAGAAAGAAAGCCTACAGGGATTATGTGACACCCAAAAGATCAAACCTATGCTTAATAAGTGTTTCAGGAAAGAAAGAGGCCCAGAAAGCATATTTAAAGAAATAATGAATCTTCCAAAATCTACTTCCCAGATTTGGTGGTAGTTGCCAACAGCTAGGTACAGGCAGTGCAGAAGTCTCCAATAAAATGCAGCTCAAACACAACATATAATTATCAAAGTATTAAAAGTCATAGACAAAGAAAACATTTTGAAAGGAGCAAGAGATTAAGAAAGAGAATCATATATCCCAAGGAGTGCCAATAAACAATCAGCAGATTTCTCAGCAGAAACCCTGTAGGCCAAAAGAAAATGAGATAATACATTCAAAGTAGGATAATATACTCAAAATACTAGAAAAATAAACCCTAATAACCAAAAACATTTTATGCAGCAAAGCTAATGTTTCAGAAATCAAAGAAAAATAAAAACTTTTTCAGGCAAACACAAGCTAAAGGATATCATACTACTGGATCTACCTTTAAAAAGGAATTGCTTTAAAAAGTTCTTTGGAACTAAAAGCCACTAATTAATAACATGAAAACACAAAACTCAATGGTGTAAGTAAAATAGGGACATATTCAGAATATTCAAGAACTACAATGATAGTGTATAAGGCAATTTTATTTCAAGTAACCATTTAAAAGACAACACTATTAACAATAACTATAAATAAAATAAATTTTCAAGAGATACACACTTTAAAATAATGTAAATTTTAACAGTATAAGCAGAAATGTAGGGGAGAGTAAAAGTATAGAGGTACTGTATGTAGTCAAACTAAGTATCAGCTTGAAGTAGGCTGGTATAGCATAAGATGTTTTATGTGAGGCTCTTGGTGACCACGAAGGAAAATTCTTTAGTAGAATCACAAAACAAAAATACAAAGGATTTAAATTATACTGGTATAGAAAACCATCAAACCACAAAATAATGACAACAGAGAAAGAAACAAAATATACACAAAACAACAAGAAAAAAACTAATGAAATGGTAGTAGTATGTCTTTACTTATCAGTAATTACTTTAAATGTAAATTGATTACAATCTCCAATAAAAAGACATAGAGTGACTGGATAGATAAAACAAAAACAAGACCTAACTATATATCCTGGCCTACAAGTCATCCACTTCACTTTGAAGGATGTACACACAGACTAAAAGGGAAAGGATGCAGAAAAATACTCCACACAAATAGAAACAATGTAGCAGAGGTAGCTATATTTATATCAGACACAATAGATTTTAAGTCAAAAACTGAAAAAAGAGAAAAAGACATTACATAATAATAAAGGTGTCAAATCCCCAACAGAATATAACAATTTTAAGTATATATGCACGAACATTGGAGCACCTAATATATAAAACAAATATTTAAGAACCTGAAAAGAGAGAGAGATAGAGATTGCAATACAATAGTAGTAGGGGACTTCAATACCCAACTTTCAACCATGAACAGATACTACAGAGAGAAAATTAACAAGGAAACACTGGAATTGAACAACACTTAAGACCAAATGGAACTTAAAGACATGTATGGAACATTGTGTCCAACAGCAACATAATATACGTTCTTCTCAAGGGCACATGAAGATGCTGCAGGATAGATTACATGTTAGGATACAAAACAAACTTTGGAGAATTTAAGTAGATGAAAATTATATCAAGTATTTTGTCTAACTAAAATGATATGAAACTACAAACCAATACCAGGAAGAATTACAGAAAATTTAAAAATGGAAACTAAACAACATGCTCCTGAAAAATCAATGAGTCAAGGAAGAAATTAAAATGGAAATTCAAAAACACCTTGAGATGAATGAAAATAGAAACACGACATGCCAAAATATGTAAGAAACAGCAAAAGCAGTTCTAAGAAGAAAGTATATAGCCATAAATACCTACATCAAAAAGTAGAAATATTTTAAATAAAAAGCCTTACAATGCAACACAAGAAACTTAAAAGACAAGAACAAACCAAGCCCAAAATTAGTAGAAGGAAGAAACTAATAAAGATCTGAGTAGAACAAAACAAAACAGAAACTTTTTAAAAAAATGCAAAGGGTCAACAAAATGAAAAATTGATTTTTTAAAAAGATAGAAAAAATTGATAAACCATAACTAGACTAAGAAAAAAGGAGAAAGATGTAAAAATAAAATCAAATCAGAAATAAGAAAGGAGACATTGCAACTGATAACATAGGAATACAAAAGATCATTAGAGACTGTCATGAACAATTATACACTAACGAATTGGAAAACCTAGAGGAAATTAATAAATTCCTGGAAACGTACAACCTGCCAGGATTGAACCAGGAAAAAATACAAAACCTAAACAGACCCAATAGTGAGTAATGAGGTTGAATGAGTAAGAAAAAGTCTCCAAGAGAAAAACCCAAGACAAAATGGTTTTACTGCTAAATTCAACAAAATCTGTAAAGAAGAATTGACACAAATTCTACTTATACCATTCCAGAAAAATGAAGAGAACTCTTTCTAACTCTATGATGCCAGCATTGCTCTGATACCAAAACTAGAAAGGAAACAACAAAAACAACCAACACTACAGGCCAATATTTCTGATAAATATAGATGCAGAAATCTTCAACAAAATGTTAGCAAACAAAATATGACAACACATCAAAAGTATAATATAATCATAATCAAGTGGAATTAATTTCAAAATGCAAGGATGGTACAATATACACAAATCAATAAATGTGATGTATCACATCACAGAAAGACAAAAACCATGTGGTCATCCCAATAGATCTACAAAACCGTTTGATAAAATTTAACATTACTTCATGATTTTTTAAAAAGTATCAACAAATTAGGCATAGAAGAAACATACCCCAACATAATGAAGGCTGCATATGGTAAACCCACAGCTAACATCTTACTGAATGGAAAAAAGCTGAAAGATTTCTTTCTGAGATCTGGAACAAGACAAAGATGCTCATTTTCACCACTCTTATTCAAAACAGCATTGGAAGTCCTCACCAGAGCAATCAGGCAAAAGAGAGAAATAGAATGCATACAAATCAGAAAAGAGGAAGTCAAAGTATCCCTATTTCCAGATGACTATACATATTAAAGACTCCACCAAAAATTTAGAACTAAAAACAAATTCAGTAAGTACAGTTGCAGGATACAAACTCAACATATAAAAATTAGTAGCATTTATATACACCAGTAACAAACTAGCTGAAAAAGAAATCAATAAAGCAATTTCATTTATAATAGCTACAAATAAATTCCCTAGAAATAAATTTAACCAAGGAGGTGAAAGACCACTACAATAAAAACTACAAAAAAACTGATGAAAGAAATTTAAAAGAACCCAAATAACAAGGCATTCCACACATATGGATTGAAAAAATAAATATTATTAAAATGACCACACTATCAAAATCTATCAACAGATTCAATGCAAGTTCTTTAAAAATGCCAATGCTATTCTTCACAGAAATAGAGGAAAACAATTCTAAAATTTATATTGAGCCACAAAGATCTTGACTAGCAAAAACAATCCTGGGAAAAAGGAACAAAGCTAAAGGCATCACTCTGCTTGACTCTAATATACACTACAAAACTATAGTAACCAAAGTGGCATAAAATCCTGCAGAATTCACCAAAAATCTGTTACAAATAATAAACACAAAAACAGATACATAGACCTATGGAACAGAATAGAGAATTCAAAAATAAATATACATATTTATAGCCAAATTGATTTTCAATAAGCTTGCCAAGAATATACCTCAAGTAAAAGACAACCTTTCAATATATACTGCTGAGAAAAATTGGCTATTTGCTTGTAGAAGAATAAAACTAAACCTCTATCTCTGACTATATACAAATATACAAAAATCAACTCAAAGTCGATTAAAGACTTAAATGTAAGACTAGAAGCTAACTACTAGGAGAAAACAGGAGAAATACTACAAGACATTGGTCTAGGCAAATACTTTATGTCTAAGACTCTAAAAGCATAGGCAACAAAAAAAAATAGACAAGTGAGGCTTTATTAAACTAAAAACTCTCTTCACAGGAAAGGAAACAACGGACTGAAGAGAATAGAATGGGAGAAAATATCTGCAAACTATTCATCTAACAAGGGATTGATACAAGAATATACAAAGAACTCAAACCCTCTACAGAAAAAAAAATATGCAAACAATCCCATTAAAAAGTAAGAAAAGAGTCTATTTAGATGAAATCTAAATATAAAAGAATGAGATAAAATTGTTCCTGTTTGCCAATAACATGATCTTATATAGAAACCCTGTAGACTTCACCAAAAACATGTTAAAGCTAATAAACAAATACAGTAAAATTGCAAGACATAAAATCAACAAATAAATATCTGTAGCTTTTCTATACATAAACAAGTTATGCAAAAACTCAATTAAGAGAACAATCTCCTTTACAATAGTTACAAAAAAGTACATAGAAATAAGTTTAAACAAGCAGGTAAAAATCTATACATTGAAAACTACAAAATACTGATGAAAGAAATTGAAGACAAATGAATGAAAAGATATTCCACGTTCATGGATTGAAGGATTAATATTGTTAAAATGGCCATACTATCCTAAGCTGTCTACAGATTCAGTGCAATTCCTATCAAAATTCCAGTGTAATTTATATAAAACAGAAAATGCAATCCTAATATTCATATGGAACCATGAAAAAGAGCCAACAAATAGCCAGAGCAATCATAAGCAAAAAGCAAGAGGTATTACACTGTTTACAAATTACACTACAAAACTTTAGTAATTAAAACATCATGGTTTGGAGGAGAAAAGAAAATAGCTACAACAACAACAACAACAAAAATAGAGCAGAATAAAGAGCCCAAAAATAAACTCACTGATGTATGGTCAATTGATTTTCAACAAAGGGGCCAAAAATATAAAATGGGAAAACTTACTCTTTATAATCAATATTTTAGGGAAAACTGGATATATGCATGCAGGAGAATGACACTGGATCTTACATGTAAGGCCAAAAACTATAAAAAGTACTAGGATAAAGGAAGGAGAAAACTGCACAACATTGATCTGGGCAATAACATTTTGCATTTGACCTCAAAAGCATGTGCAACAAAAGCAAAAATAGACAAATGAGATTATATAAAACCAAAAACTTTCTTCACAGCAAAGGAAACAATTAACAGTATGCAGAGATTGAGAGAAAGTATTTTCAAGCTACATATTGATAAAGTGTCAATATCCAAAATATTTAAAGAGCTCAAAGAGCTCAGTGGCCAGAAAATTTAAAAAAAAAATTTAATAGGCAAAGGACTCATACAGATGTTTCTCAAAAGAAGATATACAAAAGCTCACTGTATATATGAAAAAATGTTCAACATCACTAATCATTGAGGAAATGCATATTAAAACTACAAGATATTATCTCACACTTGTCAGAATGGCTACATTAAAAAAAGAAAACAGGTGTTAGTGGAAATGTGGGGAAAAGGGAATCTTTGTAGACTGTTGGTAGAAATGCAGAGTCATTATAGAAGACTGTTTGAAAGTTCCCCATAAAACTAAAAACAGAATTTGCTGTGTGATTCAGCAATCCCATTTATGGGTTTTGGGGTTTTTATTTTGAGACAGAGTCTCACTCTGACACCCAGGCTGGAGTGCAATGGCACAATCATGGCTCACTGCAGCTTTGACCTCCTGGCCTCAAGCAATCATCTCACCTCAGACCCCCAAGTAGCTGGAACTATAGATGCATGCCACCATGTCTGGCTAATTAAAAAGAAATTTTTTTGTAGAGATGAGGTCCCATTATGTTGCCCAGACTGGTCTCAAATTCCTGGGCTCAAGCAATCCTCACACCTCAGCCTTCCAAAGTGCTGGAATGACAGGAATAAGTCACCATGTCTGGCCCCCATTTATGGGTATTTCCCCCAAAAGATTTGAAAATAGAGATGTCTGCACTTCCATGTTCACTGCTGCACTATTCACAATAGCTAAACTATGGAATCAACCTAAGTGCCCAACAACAGATGAATAAATAAAGAAATATTTATCTAATATACATACATAATGGAATATCATTCATTCTTTAAAATAGGAAAATTCTATGATTTTTGACAATGAAGATGGAAATGGAGAACATTACACTAAGTAATATAAGTCAGGCACCAAAAGACAAATAGCTCATGTTCTCATTTATATGTGGAATCTAAAACAATCAAGCTCATAGAAGTGGAGAGTAGAATAGTGGGTATAGAGGTTAAGGGTGAGGGGGAATGGGGAGATGATGATCTGGGTACAAAATCTGAGAAGGAATACGATTTTTTTTTAGATCTATTGCACAGTGTGGTGAATATAATTAATAATAGAGTACTGCATATTCAAAATTGCTAAGAGAGTAAATTTCAAATGTTCTCATCACAAAAAAAATATTGAATATTTTAGGTAATGGATATGGTAACTAGCTTGACTTTATTATTCCACATTGTATTTATAAATCATAAGAGCACTTTGTACCTCATAAATGTATACAATTATAAATTGTCAACTGACAATTTTAAAAACAAGCCTTATTTAAACATCCTGTTACATATATTATCATTAAATTTTAATAAAGTTTGTGCTTATATTACATATAGGGACTGTGCTATGTAAAGAATAAGACCCATTTCTGCCCCAGAAAACTTTGTGTCTAGTATAAGACAGACAGATAGATACATTATTACAGTATCAGAGGCAACATACAATTGTAGAATTTTACAAAACACAAAATTATTCAAAGAAATTAATGATTAGTTCTAACACAGGCAGGGAAGGCAAGATATAAAATGAGTTACTAGAACTTTGTCAGGCACTAGGGAGGAAAGTCTGTGCAAACACACAAAGAAGCATGAAAAGCATAAAATATTTAGAGAACCAGAACGCATTAGGGACGCTGCGGGAGTGTCCAGGTTGTGGGTGAGCCTAAAAAGAGATTAAGCTTAAAAAGCAGATAGGAAAGGAATCAAAGTCTTTCCAAGGAGTTTAGAATTAGTCCTGCAAGTTTTGAGGAATCTATGAAGGATTTTAAGTAGGATATATTGGCTTGCAAAGACTTAGAGTTTAGAATAATCACTTCAACTGCTCTATGCCAAAGGGGTGGAAGAAACCAATGTTAGGGACAGGGAGGCTAATTAGGAATCTAGGGGAGCCAACTGGTACCATGGATTTGAATAATACAATGGCTATGAAGGGGGAGAACAAACAGCAAACTACAAACACCTGAGGCCAGGGACTTTATTTTATTCATTTCTATACCCCAAATACTAAGAAGAGTGGCACAGCGTAGGCTATCAATAGAATTTGATGAATCAATTAGCGAATGAGTGATTTGTTGTTTGACTACGTGCCCTAGATGAGAAATTAGAAATCTAGATTGAATTATATAGGTGAAGTCATAGTTCAAGCTCAAGATTGGGGTGAGGAATGGAGATATATACACTATCCCCCCACTTATCCTTAGTTTTGCTTTCACAGTGTTAGTCACCCATGGTCAACTGTGACCCCAAAATACATGTGTACAGTACAATTAGATATTTTGAGACAGAAGAAGAGTGTGTATATATTCACATAATTTTTATTTCACATATTGTTACAATTGTCCTATTTCATTATTGTTGTTACTAATCTTTTGCAGTGCCTAATTTATAAATTAAACTTTATCATAGGTATGTATGTATAGGAAAAAAACAGTGTTTGCAGAGTTTGGTACAATGTAAGGAATAAACTCGGGGGTTTTTGGCAGTTGTTTCAAGAAAATCTGCTTGTGGGTAAAGAAAATGGAGCTCGGGTGCAGTGCAGAGGGAACCAGCAAGTAGAGTTGGTAAGAGCATGTTCTGGCAACATCAGGGCTGAGGGTCTTTCGCTCTGGAGCCCAGCTGAATCCTCCTCTTTCCTCTTCCTGATTGTTCTACCATTCTATTGGTAAATTCTACTTTTGCTTAAGGTATTTCAAGATGGGTTACCAAATGAATTCATAATTAATATGCATTTGTTCCTTGTGCACCAGACCAGGAAATGAACTCAATATTTATATAGATTATAAAACTAAATTTGTAAGTAATAATTAAAATAATAATAATAGTTATCATTTACTGGGCACCTCCTATGTGTCACATGTTGATAAGTATTCTATATACATGATTTGTAATCTTTGTACAGGCATCCAATGTACATATTCTTATCTCCAGTTTATAGGTAAGGAATTCAAAGCCCAGAGAGGTTTAGTGACTATATACTAGTCATACCGGGAATTCAGAAGTCCCAATAATTTCCATGGATTCTTTTTCTCTGCTGGATTCTATTAAATATTGAAAATCTATGATGAAGTCTGGAAAGGCCAAGTGTGTTACTTCACAAGAGCCCATGAAGTTATATAAAAATGATAGTGATTGAAAATAGATGATACAAATGATAGGTAAGTTACATTTAAAAAATTATTAACTCTACATCGAGCTATAATTTTACATCTACTAAATTGCAAAACAGAACAAAATACTGCACAAACACAGTGTTATGGTGAAATGATACCCTCATATATTGCTCGTAGCTGTAGAAAGTGATAAAAGCTTTTTTGGAGAGCAATTTGGAAAAACATTTCAATAGCCATTAAATGTTCACATCCTTTGACTATAGCCATTAAATGTTCACATCCTTTGACTCATGTAATTTTACTCCTGGAAAAAATAACCTTAGGAAATAATCCAAAACAATATTCATCAAGATGTTTACTAAAGCTATATTTATAACAAGACAAATTGGACACCTTCAAAATGTACAAAAATTAAGATCTGTCTAAGCATGAATTTGTGGGTTTGTTGATTCATTTGATCAACAAAAAATACCTACCATGTGGCAGACACTGCGCTAGACACAGAGGTTTACAAAGGTAAACAAGCCCAACACACAATTCTGTCCTGGGTAAATGTTGTATGTCTATGTAAATTAGGAAAACCTGAACATAAAAAATAATTTTATACTTTTTTTTATAGCCGTTTTTATTACACAAGGAATAGGAAGAGGCTTACAACATCATAAAGTAGAATAAACAAATGCATGACCAGGAAGAATGCACATTTTGAAAGAAACTCTATTTCAGATAGAAAGAGTACAGCTCTACAAAATCCCTTTTGGTTAATAAGAGCTCAAATTTGGTTCTGAGCTTCCAAGCAAGTAAAAGAAAAAAGAAACATTATTAGTGACTGATTTATCTTACTGATGAAGAGATAACACAGAAGTTCCTCAGGAGAAAGAAGGGATTCCTTATATTTTGTTCTAAAAGATACCTCTCTTTTTGTAAATGGCCAATAGATGATACTACTGGCATGTCTTAAGGGTTTTAGAAGATGTTTAGAAACAAAATAGTTCAGGCACATGAAAATGTATATAGAATTAGGTAATGAGTGTATACAGAATTATGCAATGAGTATATATCTGTGTGTGTCCCACATGTGGCCTAAAAATAAAAAACATTATAATTAAATCCCTTTTGTACCTTTCCATGATTTTATTTTTTGGTATCTCTACCCAGAATTAATCACTTTCCTAAACTTGATGTCTCTCATTTTTATTCAACTTCATTCATCTGTATACATTCATTCAAACAGATAGCACTGTTTTCATGAAATACATGGCATTTCTATAAATGAAGAGTGTAGGGCTTCTAGCTCATTTACTTTGTATTGCTGAATAACATTTTATTTTACAAATATGCATAATTTGTTTGTTCTCTGGTTGATGGACATTTAGATTATTTCCATGATTTTGCTATTACCAAGCTGCAACAAACTTTCTAATGAATAACTTCTAGTGATACATGAGAACGCTTTTCTAGCCCTTTGTCTAGAGTGAAATTGCTGGCTAGAGGGCATGTGCATGTTCATCTCAGTTTGATATTGTCACATGGCTCTCTGAACTGATCATACAAATTTACATCAAGGAAAACTAAATTTAAAGATATCCCATGGTCATTCAGCCAGGGATGCAACAATGCTCTGCTGACCACTCCCTCCTTCTACAAGTTTCTACTTGTAGAAGTTTCTATTGCAGGAACTTGTAGGGACAAGACTAAGATTTATACTTAAAACTTACCCTTGGAGCAAACATCTGATGACATCTGAGGTAGAGGAGTAGAAACACAATTGGCTCCAAAGTGTGGGTCTTCTACTGACTCCTGAGTCTCAATCCTGAATTCTCTCAACACATGGGTAGAGAGAGCTAGTTTGCAGGATAGAACCAGGGCCTGGAAGAGAAGTTCAAGCCTTGAAAGCAAAACCTCTCAATTCACCTATCCTATACCCACATGTAGCAGACGGAAGAATAAGAGAGACCATGCAAGGGAGCCACCCTGGCCTATGTGGCCCAACTGATGATCAGAAGAGAAGAAACTGCTCCTCTCTGAAGACAGTTAGCACATGGGATATTGGGGAGAATACTGGAAAACTAGACAAAGCAGGGCTCCCACGTGACGATAGTTAATTTTGCTACCCCACTGATAATTCAACCATCAACATTTTTTAAAAAGTTTTCTTTAAAGCATGGTAGTGGTGGAAATGTTAATGTCTTTTTCCTTCATGAAATTATAACAACCATCATGGTGGAAAGGACTGCTTGAGAAATTCAGCAGAGGTGCATGCTATGCACAGACAGCTGAAGTTTCCACTCTAGGAAGCTCCCTTTGTAAAGTTATGTTGAAGACTGGAATTGATGTTTAGTGTAACCCTACTGATAATCTTGGAATACCTTGAAGGTCATTTCATCTAATTTTTCAAACTGCAAATGACTTGGCTAGTAGGATTATTGGTTTGTGTCCCCCTTTCTTTGGTAATTGCCAGTATTCAATCTCCTTATCCATGAACTTATTAGTTCACCCTATCTACAATATCATTTCTTATTACTTTTAAAGTAATAAGATCTTTAAAAGATTTTCAGACAGCTGCATGTAATTATAAAGGAAGAACATTTGTATAAAGGGGCTTCTTACTTTGCTTCCTGCCCATTTCTGACCACTAGAGATGATCTAACAGGCTCTCTTCCTTCTTTCTTTCTTCTTAAGATGTTAGAGAGAAAGAAGATATGGTAATTGCCCAAAATCATTATATTAATAAACACTAAACAGCCATTACAAAATACATTTCCTATTCCTCACACTTTCCAAATCCAGTGGCAGATACAATCAATAGACAATGAGGAATTTAAAGTGGTCTGAGGCTGAGAGGGTTATGTTGGTTCTTGCCTGATACGCCCTCTCTCAAGGTCATACAAAGGATGATGAACACCTAGCCAAGTATTACTTATTGTTGAGAACCCTTGAAAGTTCCTTTAAAAAAATATTCTGCCAGCCCCTTCCTTTTTGTAAGAGAAACATTGCTTAATTTGTATTCATACCTTCTGCTTCTTTATTTCTAAAAGATTAAGCTGACTCCCAGCAGACTGATAGTCCCATCTGGATTTTGCTGAAGATCATAGGAAGAGTCACTGTATGTAAATTCACAACCACCTACCTTTAGTTTCCATGTTATGGGAGAGAATAAACAGCTTTCATTCAATCGTATTGAAATTTCTATTCCTTGTAAAACAAACACAAATCAACCTCCAGGTATACACCCTTATAGTGACTCAGTGATTAAGTGCTGGCAATTCTTTCTTCCTGCTGTTTCAGGCTTCTGTCCTCTTTTTTTTTTTTTTTAAAGACCACCATAACTAAACCTCAAGCTCAATCACTTCATGACTTGCTTGCTGATGTAGCTGCCAAGGGTATTCACCACATTAATCTTTTATCACAACTCCCTTTAATCATTTCTTTGCCATAATCAAAAGTCTTTATTAGTTTCTCAATAATTCAAGTCTAAATACACTGTCTATTTAGGGCACTCAGCAGTGTGGCCAAAATACCTTTACACTCCATTTTCTGCCATCCTTACTGGTGTAGTCCTTCGGCTCACACCTAACAATCTTGTCAGGGTTTCCAGGACACATATTGCTCATTTCCACCTTTGTACATTTCCTCATATCCTCTCCCCAATTTGGAAGACATGAATTGACCAGGGGCTAGATATAGTTCGAAGAATGGAGAGGAGAAAGATGAATAGATCAAAGTTCCTGCCTCCTCCTCTATATCTATCTGTAGGCTCAATAATGGCCCCCAAAGATATCCTTGTCCGAATCCCCAGAATTTATGAATGTGTAATTTAGACGGCAAAGGGAAACTGCAGATGTGATGAAATTAAGGATCTTGATTTGGGGAGGTTATTCTGGATTATTTGAGTGGGCCCAAGCAACTACATTTATATAAGCACAAGGTTCTTTATAAAAGGAAGGCAGAAGGGTCAACGTGGGAGAAGACAACCATGTGGCAGCGGAAGCAGAAATTAGAGTAATGCAGCTAGGAGCCTGTTTTTTCAACATTATCCCTAATTTTTAGCAAAAACTCTTCAGTAATAAGGACTGTTTAAAAATCTTTCATGTGTTTTCTTAAATCTTTTTATTTTTTGTTGCCAAGTGCTTGGTTTCCAGGAATTTTTTTTTTCATGTGAGCATTGATACTTATACCAGCGCTACCATGCAATGAACACTTAGATGACTTTGTTACAGAAAAACATTTTAGATTATTTTAATAGAGAATGTTAAAATGATAGCTCAATAATCACCAAAATCATGTGTACATAAGCAGTAGTAAGCAATTCTAAGAAAGAACATTGGGTATTTCTATATACCAGCTAAAGTGATACCAACATTTCCTCTCAATGGAAACACAATTTATAGTTTACTCAGACAGCCAATTGTGAAATTTGTAATTTTTTTAATTTGGAGGGCAAAATATAAGTATTAATCATTTTGAATTGCTCAATTCCAAAGTAATACACAATGTGACCATGTTTATTGCCTTTACCACGCATTTGACTCCCGTAATTCAAGGCCTTGATTATTTTAGCTGCCCAATCTCCTTAGCTATACTAGAAGCTTCCTTAAATCTTGTATCTTTCCTCCCTCCACAGCTGCTTCTCCCCTCCCCACTTCCAGCATAATAGAATGCTCTGTTTAGGCATTTTCTTCAGAAACTATTATATTTATTGAAGACTACCTATTTGAAGTTCTATAAATAATCACTTACCCTAAACAAATAATTTATGTTACAGTAAAATTAACTTTCCTTATTTCACTCTTGTACTTTCAAGAGTGAAAAGAGGGAACAACAGATCAATGCCAACTCACAAGCATCTCAATTTACATGACTCTGGCACTCTAATTTGGAAGAAGATTTGTAAGCAATAATCAGTATTAGTTCCCTAGAGTTTTTACCTTTTTTGACCTGAAAAATCAAGTTTTTACAAATCTGAAACTCCTTGTCTTTTAATACTAATATTAAACTGATTCTGTTTTTTCTGGGACACAGCATGGAATTACTTTTTGTTAATGGAAATATAAACTTTCTCTTACATTAAAATTTCCCTCAAAGGCTTTGCTTAATAGGTCTCAAAAGAAAAAGAAAAATGAAAGAAGCAGCAAGTTTACATGTAACAAAATTTTAATTCATATATGTGGTTCTCCAAAGATAATAAATTTATCTAGTAATGATTTGTAGGTGGAACTTCAAAATACTAGTGCAAAGGAGAAGAGGATAGTTGTCATTAGTTATTCTAAATTCTACCACAATGAAGCATTTAAAGGTAGCATATCCTTCTTACAGCAGAATATTTCTGATTAATAAAACTGGTACAAATAAGATTACAAAAATATTTAGGGATTAAACTTTGGCCTTTGGTATTCAGTCTGGAGTTTGACTCCAATGGTCAAATTGTTATTTACCTTTAATTGATTTTTATCTGATTACATTAATTAGGTGGCATACAGTGAACATGGGCAAAGGAATCCACTTACTGAGTTGCTTGGACATCTTGATTTTTAAAACTATTACAAGTCTATCTAATGAGGAAAATTAAAAAAAAAGACTAGAAGAGGTTACCTTTGGGATACTATAGTTCTCAGATACAAAGTTTTTTGTTGATCATTTGTTTATTTTCTTGTTTCTAACCATGCAGCCAAAGAACAAATTGTTCTTCTTTGATCATCTTTCAGGAGATGGGATTCTTAAGTTATGAATTATAAGAAGTTAAACAAGTAAATCTTCATTTCCTTAATCCAAATGGCTAAAATAGCTTCAAAGATTATGGAGGGAAAAATACTAACCTTCGAATGAGGCCATTATAATAATTTTTAAAATAATAATATTTAACTTTTATTTGGCTTTTATAACATTTTAAACACTTTTATATGTATCACCTCATTAAACCCAAACAGTAACCGATGAAATACACAATATTGTTATTATCCTCCTTTTGGCTATCTGGAAACAATAGTAGAGAGATTAAAAAACTTTAACAGCATCACATAGCTGAGAATGAAAGAGCCAAGATGTGAACCTTGGCTTTCTGCTTCCAGAGCTGGAGCACATAATCCCTATAACACAGTTATGTGAGGATCAAGAAGACACAGCTAGAACTGCTTGTCCAGTGATCCTGTGTCATCAACCTTTTAGATTCTGAGTTTTCTGTTAATGTTCCCATAAAGACCTTATTTCTTCCAAAACAGTTACAGTTCTATTGTCATTGTGAATTGTGCTGTTTATACACTCATCTTCTCTATCTCATTAAATGCTTTTATCCTCATATTAATCATGTCATGCCTGCTTTCCTTTGTTTGTACAGTTGTCAGATTTTTCTTTGACTATTCTTTAATAGTCAATCTTTCTGAGTCACTTTATTTACATGTATGGAAGAAAAACTGACACATTGCTGCAGTGATTACACAGGATCAAATAAAAGGATAGATGGATTCCTCAGGCTCTACTGATAAAAGGCTTTGATGAAGCTAAAGGGTAACAATACAGCAGCAGAAATAAAGCCAAATAAATATCAGGGAGAAATAAGATTTCTAGGCACAAATACTTGTGTCCTTTCTGTTTCATAGGATATACTTTTTCCTTAGGTCCTTACCAAGATATATACAATATACTTGGTCTCTGAAGAACCGCTTTTTCAAAGAGGAGTTCTTCACAGTTTTGGGTTACATAGTCAAAACTAGGCTATTGGAAATATAAACCAGGTGCAAATATCTCTAGGTAGATTTTCTATAAACAATGCTAACAAGATGGGACAGGTTGCCCCTGTCTATCTTGGCTACTAGCACAGGAAAAAAGTACATTTCACTTAGGTTTAGCCAAGGGTCAGCACCATGGTTTTAGGCATCTCCAGAAATGAGCGCAGGTGAGATTAACTCAGTACTGACCTAGTCGAACCCCTGACCCATGGTCAAGCTTTTGAAATTAAAAATTGCTCCATCATTTTTCTTTCTGCAACTTTTCCCACCATTTATAAACCACAAAAAGCAGAAGGATAAATGCCCTCGGCTTTACATTTAATCATTTGTATCATCCAGTGAGATTTTGGACTGCTTCATTCATTTGTTTATTTATTTACTTACTGAGAGAGGGTCTCACTCTGTTCACAGGCTGGAGTACAGTGGCATGATCTCAGCTCACTGCAGCCTCAACTTCCTTGGGCTCAGGTGATCCTCCCTCCTCAGCCCCCCGAGCAGCTGGGATTACAAGCACGTGCCACCACCTGTGGCCAATTTTTTATTTCTTGTAGAGGCAGGGCTTTTTCATGTTTGCCAGGCTGGTTTCAAACTCCTAGGCTCAAGCAATCCACTTGCCTCGGTCTCCCAAAGTCCTGGGACTACAGGCTTGAGAGGATTGCTTTGCAGTAACATTTTATTCTACAAAATAATCTCACACAGACATTCTTAATCATATACAAGTTTAACAACTCTTTTATCTCCATCCACTACTGAAACCTAAACTTTATAAAAGGTGTCAACAGATTGATTTAAAGTAATAATTGATTACCAACAAAATCTAGTCCTTTTTCTGGCCAATGGTTTCCATCAGAAAAGTGTCTTGTGGGAGTTTTAATTTATTCTGCCAATTTGTTTGATCATTGATATCAGTACTACCACAGGTCTGAATCAAACATTTCCAGATATTAATAATGTGACATACATTTTGCTTTGGTTTGCAGTTGACAGATATATTTTTGCTATTTTTTCCCCATCATTCTTTCTGAATCACTTTAGCTGTGTGTAATAAACACTGATACATTGGCCAGCTGTCATTATAAATATGTACATCATGATCCAACTCCAGAAAGAAAAAAAAAAAAACACTTTACACTGAGATAAACCAAAAATAACAGGTCAGCTTGTCAAGTTCTAGTCCCTGAAATGAATAAAATATTGAACATTTCCTCTTCAAGGAAGCAATTTCATTTCTGGCTTTTACAATGATAATGTCTGAAGAAATACACTGGCCTTTGTGGCTATAATAATTTTGAAAACTTTCTGTGTTTTCAATATATTCAGAGAGCTACAAATTAGTAATCTTTGAGACCTTGAAATTTTTTCTTTAAATGTATATTTTTAATTGCTGAGACAGTACTTCTGATGTTGGACTCCCTTGCACCTCTTTGCAAGTAACACTCTTTTTTGTAAAATGCTGTTGAGGCTGTTTTCCTTCGACAAACATGCCTCTTATAGATCATGTATATAATATTCTTTTTCGTTTTTCTATTTGGTTAGGGGTGTGTGTGTGTGTGTCTGTGTGTTGATGCATTTTGAAAGAGGCTAGCTCTGTCGCCCAGGCTGGAGTGCAGTGGCACAATCTTGGCTTACTACACTGAAATCTCCACCTCCTGGGTTGAAGCAATTCTCCTGCCTCAGCCTCCTGAATAGCTGGGATTATAGGCATCAGCCACCGTGCCCAGTTTTTTTATTTTTATTTTTGCATTTTTTAGTAGAGATGGGGTTTTGCCATGTTTTGCCCAAGGCTGGTCTCAAACTCCTAACCTCAAGTGATCCGCCTGCCAAAGTGTTAGAATTACAGGTGTGAACCACTGCACCCAGCCATAACACTTTCAATAAATTATTGTAGGCCATTTATTTATCCTTGGCTTCTCTTTAATAAAAAAAAATTGGGTTTTTTGTGTAGGAAAAAATGAAAGAGCTGTCGTTCCTCCTAAATTCCTGCTATGAAAGAATAGAAATTTGGGAAATAAGATTTTTATAGCCTTATAGGTCTTCTTACTGTAATCCCTGCCTTCTTCAATTATTCAACACCTATTATGTGGCTGGCATACTTTTAGGCATTGGGAACACACCAGTTAACTAAATAAATAGTCCCTGATCTTGTTCTTTCATTCATTTGAAAAGAACTAGGCAATAAAGAAATAAATATGTGGTAATTCATTTAGATTAAGTGCCTTAAAAAAAAAAAAAGAAAGGGAATAGAGGGTCAAGCTGGCAAGGTATGTTTGTGATGTCTCTTATAAGGAGACACAAATGAAATAAGGAGGTGATCTCTAGAGATACCTGCAGAGAAAATATTCCTAGAGAAAGTAGCAGCAAGTACAGAAGTCTTAAAGCAGAAGCTTGCTTGGCCAGTAGGGTAGGACTAGAGTAAGCAAGGGCGACAGTGGCGGGAGATGGAATCAGAAAGTTGGGGTCAATGTGGTACAGATTTTTTTTTCTTTTCTTTGTCAGCAGAACTGCCAGAAGAGTGGTGCAGATTTTTTAAGCAGGATGGCCCTGAACATTTATTCCAAGATGGAAAGCCTTTGATAGTTTGGAGGTGAGAAATGACAGGATCTTACATTTAAAAGGAACACTGGATGCACTGTGGAGAGTAGTCTGCAGCAAAGCAGGAATCCTAGCCAGGAGACCAGCTGGGAGGCTGTCGAAGTAATCCAAGTAAGAGGCGATGGTAGCAATGGAAGTCGGGATCATTCATTAGATTCTGGACTTTGATTTTTTTTCTTCTTTTCAATGGTAGCCTATGATGGAAAAAGTGGCTCCCATAATCTGGTTGAAACAAGGAAGATACAAGATCAAGAGAAAAACAAAAACAAAAAATCTTTAAAGAAGCTTATGATGGTGGTGGTGGTTTCCTCTCTCCCTCTATTTGTCTAATTACTGGCAACACAAGAGCTTAGCTCCTGAACTATCACAAGGATACTGGTGGGGTCAGAAAGTGGAAAGATCAAATCAATTAGACCAAGTAGCTTCCACATATGAGGCTCTATTGAGAAATTATATTAACTAAAGAGGGATAGGCAAAAATATCTCTTTAGGTGAATAAATACCCCCACACTACTCCCAAGAATAATTTTTATAAGGCTTCATTAAGATATAATTTACATATCATACAATTCAACCATTTAAAGATTTGATGGTATTTAGTATATTTACAGAATTGTACAGCCATCATCCCTATCAATTCTAGAATATTTCATCACCCCAAAAAGAAACACCAAAACTATTAGCAATCACTTTTTATTCCCCTCCAACAAACCCTACCCCCAACCTGGGACAACCACATGTCCACTTTCTGACCCTACATATTTGCTTATTCTGTAGATTTCATATAAATGGAATTATACAATATGTGGTTCTTTGTTACTGGCTTTTTTTTTTTAACTTGGCACAATGTTTTCAAGTTTCATCCATGTTGTAGTACATATTAGTCCTTCATTTATTTTTATTAACAAGTAATATTCCGTTATACGAAATATATGGGACACGTATGCAGATATACATTTTGTTTGTGCGCCACTTAGTTGAGGGACACTTGGGTGGTTTGCAGCTTTTGATATGAAGAATTATGAAGCTATTAACATTCATTCATGTACAAATGTACAAGTTTTTGTGTGAACCTGTTTTTGTTTCTCCTGGGTGGAATTGTTGGATCCTATAGTAACCTACAGTTAACTCTTTGTGGAACTGACAAACTGTTTTCCAAAGAGGCTGCATCAGTTTCACCAGTTTACATTCCCACCAGCCATGTATGAAGGCTCCATTTTCTCCACATCCTTACCAACACTGTTAATTGACTGCCTTTTTAATTATAGCCTACTAGGGAGTGTAAAGTAGTATCTCTTGTGGTTTTGATTTGGATTTTCCCTAATGAATAATAATATTGAGATTATTTCCATGTATTTATTGGCCAATTTCACGTCTTCTTTGAAGAAATGTTTTTTCAAACCCTTTGCTCATTTTAATTGGGCAATTCATCTTTGTATTATTTGGTTGTAAGCATTTTTAATATATTCTGGATACAAATCCTTTATCAGATATATGATTTTAAAATATTTTTCCCATTTTCTGCTCCTTCCCTTTCTTAGTAGTATCCTTAATGTACAATAGTTTTTAAGTCCAATTTATTTATTTTTTGGCTGCTTTATGCTTTTGGTGTCATACCTAATAAATAATTACCTAATCCAAAGCCATAAAAATTTACACCTATAGTGTTTTCTAAGAGTTTAATAGTTTCGACCTTATATTTAGGTTTTTGATCCATTTCCCACTAATTTTACGTATTTGTATAGGAAAGCCCACTTTGTTCCTTTGCATGTGGATACCCAATTGTCCCAGAACCATTTACTGAAAAGATTATTCTTTCCTTCATTGAATTGTCTTGGCACCCTTGTCAAAAATTAATTGACCATAAATATATGGGTATGTTGTGATTTTTTAAAATAAAATTCAATGTGAGTTTTTTATTGTGAAACTAATACATGTGCCATGTGAAGGACTGGAAAATGCAAAAGTAGCAAATAATGAGACCTATTTTTTATTATGAATACATATTTATTTAATAGTGTATATTTTGTGTATATGTGTGTGCATAGATATATGCCAACTCATAAGGTTATTATTATGATCTAAAGGAATCAAATGACATACTAAAAATGCTGATGAGAAAATACCGTTTTAGATAACATTTATTAAGTACTGATATATTAAACAGTCTGTCCCCAGCACTATGAGTAATTATCTAATGCAACCCTCAGAACAATCCTAGAAGGTAGGTTCTGTTCTTAGGTCTATTTTACAGCCGAGGAAATGGAAACTGATCTCCAAGTACTGCCTAACCACTTGTTAGAATAAAACCCACTAAATTATGTCTTTAAGATTCCATAGCAAATTTTACACTGTACGACTTAGGTCCTCTGTATGCCTATGCAAGACACACTTGTACTCACAAACTCCTTACAACATGAAAGAACTCTATAGGGAGTATTTTAAATTTCCATTTCACAGATGAGGAAACAGAAATTCAGAGATTTGGCAAGCTACATGGCAGAACCAAAATGCAAATGTAGAACTTCTCATTCCAACCTGTTATCTTTCTGAAACACCAAAAGTGATTTAAATATTATATTGATATACATAGAAACATTGAGTTTATATTTAATTTGATTAGTATAAATAATTTAAACAGTCATAGAAGCTGACTCAAAATCTGACCTTGGGCAAGATTTCTGAATTTCAATTTGTTCCTTTTCAAAACGAAGACTCTGAGTGATTTTTAACCAAGTTTTCCATCACGGATTCCTTTGGGAATCTAATAAGTACTTGACATTTGGTACTCAAGAAAAATGGACACACACACACACACACACATTTTCTCTCTCTCTCTCTCTCTCTCTCTCTCTCTCTCTCTCTCGTATATTATTTCTGAGGGTTTATGGACTTCTTACATTCCTTCAAGAATACCAAGGACCCACAGCTCTGTGGTTTCTAAATTCCTTCTAGCTCCAAAATGCAAGAGTTTCTCTGATGTCAAAACAAAATCAGTAAAATATTTGTAAAAATATTTAGAGAAACTGGCTTTTCTCCCTGCTTCAGCAGCAAAATCAAAGTAATGCAAGCTGGCGTTAAGTCAGCAAATGGATTTATTTCCAAAAAAAAAAAAAAAGATAATTGACGAACAACCCACAAGCTGAACCCACATGGCAAGTCCTCCTGCAGAAAAATCCTTGTTTCTAAATTTAAAGTGCCCCACTCCTACGACACATAAGATAATATTATTATTAGCAGACAGAAAATTCATCGTGACATGGATTTCAATAAATATTTATTTGGTATTTCCGGGAAGCTAGATGTTTCTGAAAAGTAACTGAGCTATGTGGATAAACGTAAAAGCGTTTCTAAATCCTTTGAGGTAAGCAGGATATGAAGTAAAGTGGTGGGAAGCAAGATATGTACTTTTTTGATTTGCCTAAAAAACTAATTTCAGTTTCTCAAAAAATGCTGTCCCATTTCCAAGGTGCAGCCTGTTCCTTCCTAAAGAAGGGGAGCCTGAGAATTTAGATATTTCTTAATAACCATGATCAGTAGCAGCCCAGGCCCAACATATATGGCAATCACTCAGGAATTTCTAAAATCCACTGAGCATCCTCACTTCAGAGGCCTGAAAGCACATTGTGGAAAGCCCATCAAGAGAAAGCAGTTTCAATGTTGTTATATTAGCAGTAGGAACACTGTAGCACCACTATAAATGTCCATCTATCACAGTGAATTAGTGACATAGAATTGCCATGTGGCCATTTAGGTTGGCATCTATTAACATGTAAACCCAATTACAGGTAGGGCAAAAAGGGCAATTACAAAACTGTACATTTTAACATGATTCCATCTTTGTGAAACAACAGAAAAGTGTTTATATATCAACAATTGTTGAAAAAAATGGAAGGCTATCTAGCAAAATGTCAATAGTGTTATTACCAGATGGTAAATTTTTTAATCTTTTTTTTTTTGCATTTAACATTTCCCCCCAGTGAATGTAGTACTTCCATAATCAGAAAGAAAAATAATAACATTATTTTCATTAGAAGGATAAAAGGTCTTATTATATAAAACTATCATTGACTAGATTTTTCTCCTGTTTTTATGTTTTACCAGTTAAAAATTCAAATTGTTTTCTTTTAATGCATTGATTTTCATCTCTCTTGGTATACTCTATTTTTAATACTCATATCCTTACCCCAAAATAACTTTCAGTGTCTCTGATAAATTGAAAAAAAAGCAAAGGAAGTAATCATCTTTGATTTATTGGTTGCTGATGTTTGAATTCACACAGACAAAAATGAGAACAGATATATTTCTCTCTGATTAACAGAGCAATGACTGTCTTTATAACTCTCTAACAGTAAGAAATTGTTAAGCACCTATTTGTATAAGGTGCCTAAAGGATACTTAGTTTTATAAGACACAGCCTCTACTCTGAAAGTACTATAGAATCTATAACTTCCAGATGCCGAACATGAAACTGGTGCAGATTCCAACCCAAAAGGATTTACTCCCAAAAGGATTAACACTTAGCCTCCTAAGTACAGCTTTAGTGCATTCGTCCATTCCCCTCTGCCTCAGTTGAATACACTACACCCAGAAGATGCGCATGGCAGAGTCTGAAGGAATTATCAGCTGTCAAGTACATGAAGAGGGTCAGTTGAGCCTTAGTTATCGGCAGAATGGGGGATGGGTTGCTTGATGTGAAATGAAGTGTGTCAGGCCATCCTATGGCCAAAAAATAATCTATCTCCACTAAGATCTCAAGTAACCTGAAATTCTAGTATTAGAGATATATTGCTTTGAATCTTGAAGACTTTTTACCCTTTTAATATTAATAGGAAAACATCCTTTGAGTGACAACAACTAACCAACTGTTAGCTCACATCTTGTAAAGGTATACATTTATGGCCCATTATTTTCAGAACCATAAATCAGGGTACATGGTAAGTTTGAGAATACTTTTGTAGATAGTAACACACTTTTCAGAGTGTTGAATTTCCTAGAAATTCAGGATATATAGTCACTCTATCCACCATTACGCTTTTCTATTGGCTTGGAAAAGTTTGGAGACCTCACTAAGAGACTACCCAATCCATTCATTCATTCATTCATTCATTCATTCATTAGCTCATTGAAGGTTCAGCCTTTCCAGCTGTTCAGGCATTCAAATAGAGTAGAAGATCATCTGGCTTGAGTTGCTTGATATCCACTTGACATAAAGATATAAAGCCCTTCAGGTCTCTCTATTCAGGGAGTAAAGGAAGAGGAAATAATTAGCAGAAGAGGATATTTACAAGGGTACTGAGATCAGAGTTGAACTGATGTGAACACATACACACACATACAGGATTGTGCCCAGGAGCGGCTCAAACCATGAAAAGATCTATACTGCATACTCCCTTATAGTTTACTGGTAAACATTTGCTGTTTAATAAATAATTAAAAATTCCAAAAATGACTACTAGTTATTAAGATATATTTGAAAGGGTCACATGGAGGAGCAGCAGAAAAGGAGAGGGGTCCTGCTGTTTGTGCTTTTCACTTATAGACACTTAAGGAATATTTATTGAATAAAATAATTAAATAAGTAAAAATGATATCAAGCATAACAGTAATATTATAGTAATAACCACATTAAAATGCAAGAAGTGAAAGACTGATAAGCAGCTTTCCATATGTCATCAAATTAAGCACATTCTTGTTTCCACATTTATATTTTGAAAAAGTACAAAACACACCAGCACTTCCTAACGGGGAAAAATGTCTAACAAACAAGCAACCAAAATACCAAGTCTTGAACCCTTGCTTCTGTCTTTGTTATTTTTGTCTGCTCCCTTTTCTAAAATGAATAACTACTGACATTCTTAGACTTTATAAATTGGCCTGGAACTATTATTTCCACTGGTTGACCTTAACATGAATCAGAAGCAACCAAAGCCTTTTGCTTTTGTTAATTACAGATTCTAAACTGGTCAAAAACTTCATCTGAGGCAAGACCAGGTAGTGGAAAGTCTGTGACCCAGACTTAGGTGAAGCATCTGTCAAAAAGGGAGAACATGCTTCTCCATCACAGTGACATTTAAGAAGAGGATCATCTTCTATTTAGGAAAAGTGCTTTGTACATGTGTTATTCGCAGAAACGAAGCAACTCAAACCAGATGACCTTCTGCTCTATTTGAATCCCTGGACAGCTGGAAAGGCTGAACCTTAAATACATGAATGAATGGATTCAGCCAACTCTTAGTGAGGTCTCCAAACTTTTTCAAGCCAATGGAAGAGTAATGGTGGATATAGTGACTATACATCCTGCATTTCTAGGAAAATCTAACATTTTGACAAATCTATCACTATCCACAAAAATATTCTCACACTTATCATGAACTCTGATTTAGGGTTCAGAAAATAAAATGGCCCATATATTTATGGATCAAGTCTCTTACTGGACAATAGCTTGTGATTATAGAAATGATGCAATAGGATTGTTAGATTTGTATAAATTTGCTATGTTGTTATAAACTAAAAAAATTAATCTCAATGTAACCCACTCTGCTTCTTAGACTAAATGTTACATCTCAAATGCCTTTGAATATAACTGACAATGGTCCAGGCCAAATAACAATAGATAAAAGGAATACACTAACAAAAATACTAAATGATAATGGAATTCTCTTCTTAATCAGATTTTCTGATTACCTAAGTATTAGGCAAATTGACTTTTGCAAAAATAAACTTTCTAAAATGTATGAGTCATCCTTAAGAGTACAAATCTGGTGAATGAAATTAAATCTGGTTTTATGGGCTCAGGGCTTAAAATTCTCTAATTTTTCAGGGGCCATTTCTGAAAGAAGACAGGCAGGCAGTGCAAGCCATTGGACTAATGCTGGCCTGCCTGGCTTTAAAACAGATTCCAAAAGGTATTTAGGTGAGTGAGTTAAAAAGTTAAATACATGCCATAAATTGTTTTGTTTTTTAACACTTTTCTTCCAGTTCTGTTTAAGATTGGAGGGTGCTATTTAATAAATCTGCCTATATTCTCATTGCCCATTTTTTCCTACCTGCTATTATTGGTAGATCAAAGTTTTGTTGCCATTTTTTTTCAGTCAACTGCACTTAATTCTAGATATTTCTTCTTCTCCTCATTTAAATGCCCGACTGTATCTTTGTCTGGTGTTTGTGAGAGGTGTCTGTGAACCTTGAATAAGAAACACCATCTGTGGTTCCTTTTCTTGGCATAAGAGTCTGTTTGGAGAGCTTTTTTGCCATTTAAAATCAAACTGCTGTGCTGCCCTCTGGCTGCTTCTGATAAAATCTTAACAGAACAAAAATCACCAGCTTGTTCCCCTATAGGTCTTTCTCAGTTTGGGATTTCATGACTGTATCGCAGCCTAGTTAAATATCCACTAATCACATCAAGTTGTGACGTTTTATTTCTTACTGATAGGACTGCAGACACTTTGAAATAAGTTGCCTTGACCCTGCCACCCTGCTAAGGTCCTCTGTAAGACTGCATGTGCACACTTGTGGTAATTTTCCAGCCACTAAGCTTGAGTGCATTTCCAGCCTCTAAGCTTGAGTGTAGTTCAGATATGCTAGTATTTTCCATTTTCACTTCCCATTGTTTGATGCCTGCAGAACAGGGAAGTACCAGGTGAAATGAAGCTTTAATTTGCTGTACATTTTGCAAAGGTGGAAGATTTTTAATGGCCTATCTCTGCAAGTGTCTAGAGGGGGATAAATAACTCATGTTGCTACACTTAAATTTTAATTGTGATAAACACATCACATCTCTCTGATTAGCTTCCCCTCAGATTCGGAAGGGCACACATATTTAGCTAGCCCATGAGACAGCAGAAGCAGTCTCTACTTTTACACTTCAAAAGGAAGAAATTCCTTCCATCCTTTTCAAGATGACAACAATCTATCAAATTTGCCAAATTTTAACAACAGCTGTATCTTAAATTTATACAGAACCATTTGTCATAGCCTCTTGTTTGAGAAAGTTTTTAAACACAAAAAATGAATAAGAGATTCTCATGTTCCGTTCTGACAAGTAAGAGCTTAGAAATTGTCACTCCTAACTTTAGAACAAGAAAAAAAAAAGCTGAACAAACTGAAAATCAATAACTTTTCTTGGAGCATCAGAGAATTAAGGTTGCAGGATAAACAGCCACTCTGAAATCTGGAGAGACAGAGAATATAAAGAAACACAGCCAAGATTAGCTAGCCCTGAGCAGAAGTTACTGGAGCCATACATTGGTAGGAATATCTAAATAGTTATTTTGATAAATTTTTCTAGGCTGAATGTAGGTTAGCATGAGAATGAGAAAAACTGGGGACTCCAGTCTTAGGGAGGCCCACCCAACTTTCACAGATAGATTTTACTGCCAGGAACCTCATCAGGTTGCCATAAAGAAGAGCCAAGAAAAATCACCTCATATCTTTAGCAAGGACCGGGGCGGGGGGGGGCACGGGGTGGGGCCGGAATAATCATTTTGAAAGGTTTTCAGTATGTTCTTCACAACAAAGTGCTCTGCTCAAGTGAAAAAGACTTCATAAGAACCTTATCTCACATAGGCAGAGGAGCAATTACCCCCAGCCCTCCCTAGCCTTCTATCTCACTCGAGGAACAGGAAGAGGAGAAAAAAAAGAAGTTGTAGTGAAACTTACAGCCCACAGACACAGGCCCACTAAAAACTCAGCTAACCTTAAGATCATTGAATACGACCCCTTACTCACTCCTTAGCAACACTTCAATAGGGCCTCAATATAAATCATGGATTGCAACTGAAAGCATTGCAAGGCTCAGACTCTGTTTAAGAAGGAATTCTTAGGAAAACCCAAAGACAGCAGTAGGGACAAAAGGAAGAACACTAAAGGATTTTGAAATTCATAGCACCTACAGCTACAACAGACATTAAAAGCAACATAACTCATAGCTAGAGCTCACACTAAAGGTCTATTTCTCTCACTTGTTACTACGAGTTATATCATGCTTGGCTTTCAACAAAAAATTACAAGGGATGTAAAAAGGAAGTGCAATGAGACAAAGAAAGTATCAGAACCAGATTCAGATAGGACACAGATTTTGGAATTATAAGACCTAGAATTGAAAGTAATTTTGATTATTATATTAAGGGCTCTAATGGAAAAAGTGGGCAACCTGCAAGAAAAGATGTGTAATGGAAAGAGAGAAAGGGAAACTCTAAGAAGGAATCAAAAAGAAATGCCAGAAATCAAAAACACTATAAGATAAATGGATAATGCCTTTGATGGACTTCTGAGTAGAGTGGACACAGCTGAGGAAAAAAATTCAATGAACTTGAAGATATGTCAATAGAAACTATTCAAAGTGAAATGGAAAGAAATCCAGAATATTTAAAAACTGTAAGGCAATTTCATAAGATGTAATGTAGCATAATCAGAATACCAGAAGAGTCAACAGAGTACTAAAAATATTTGAAGTAATATTCTTTCCAAATTTAATGAAAGATGCCAATTGCAGATGCAGAAATTCAAAGAACAACAAAATAAAAATAAAAAACTATAGAAATATCATATTCAAACTACAGAAAACCAAAGACAAATGGGAAAACTTGAGAGAAGCCAGAGGATAATAAAAGCCTTATCTAGAGCATAAAGAGATTAAGAATTATAGGAGACTTTCCTTCAGAAATCATGCAAGCAAGAAGTAAGAGGAGTGAAATATTTGGTGTTAAAAGAAAAAAAAAAGCCCCTAGAATTTTATATCCAACAAAATCAGCTTTCAAAAGATAAGGAGAAATATTTTCTCAAACAAATGAAAACTGAAAGAATTTATCACCAACATACCTGTCCTGAAAAACATAACTTTTTTTTTTTTTTTAAGAAACAAAGGTCTTCAGAGAAAAGCAAAATGATATAGGTCAGAAACTCAAATCTACATTTTAAAAAGTAAAGTATCAAAGAAGGAATAAATGGCAGTAAAATAAAGCCTTATATATTCCTTACTGTTAACTGAACAAATTTTTTTTCAAAGTAGTAGTAATTGTATGATTATATCATATGTACAAATGAAATGAATAAAAATACAGCAATTTTAGAAGGGACAGGAGAAAGAAATTGGGAATACTCTGTTATAATATCTGCACTGAGAAGTGGTATAGTGTTATTTGAAAGTAGACCTAGATTAGTTGTAAATGTGTATTGCAAATTTAAGGAGAAATACTAAAATATTTTTTAAAGGAATACAAAATGGTAGGACAGTTTGGTATTTTACAAAGCTAAACACTGTCTTGCCATGTGATCCAGAAATTGCACTCCTAGGTAGTTACTTAACTGATTTTAAAACTCACATCTACAAAAAAAATCAACATGCAAATGTAGCTTTACTCATAATTGTAAAAAACTGGAAGCAACAAAAATTCCCTTCAATGGGTGAATGGATAAACTGTGGTCATCTACACAATGGAATATTATTCAATTATAAAACAAAATGAGCACCAATATTAATAGCAGCATTATTCATAATTGCCAAAAGGGAGAAACAATTTAAGTATCCATCAACAGATAAATGGAGTAACAAAACATGGTGTGTGTACATATATATATATCCAATGAAATATTATTTGGCCTTAAAAAAAGTAAAATTTTGGCACATGCTACAAAACATTATACTACATGAAACAAGCCAGATTTAAAAGGACAAATGTAGTATGATTTCATTTATGTACGGTTTCTATGATAGGCAAAATTATAGATAGAAAAATAGAGTTTACCAAGAGCTGGGTGAAGGAAGAATGGGAACTTATTATTTAATGGACACAGAATTTCAATTGGAAATAATTAAAAGTTCTCGAAATAGGTAGTGGTGAAAGTTCACATTCAACAATGTGAATATTGTTAATGCCACTGATGTGTACCTTTTAAAATGGTGGTTAAAATAGCAATTTTTATGTGTATTTTCCTCAATATGCATGCATAGTAAATGTACATAAACATTTGTTGAAAGAGGAAAAAAAATTCAAATGAGCGAATAAGCCACAAAGGTCATGGATTAACCTAAAATGCATGGATTAACCTAAATGAAAGAAGGCCGTCTGAATACGCTATAAAATATATAATTCCAGATGTATGACATTCTGGAAAGGGTAACACTATAGATATAGTGAAAAGATCAGTGGTTATTAGGGGATTGGGAGTAGGAGGGAGGTTTAAATAGGTGAAGCACCAGCAATATTAAGGGCAGTTAAACTATTCTGTATAATTTTTTAATAGTAGATATCATTGCATATTTGTCAAAACCCATGGAACTTTATAGCACAAAGTGATATATCAATTGCATTAAAAAGTATGAAACAATTTCATTGGAGAGGATGAGGGGATATGGTGCTAACCTAAGTATTTCTGGAAATGAGTAGAGTCTTTAAGACTAAAAGCAGAAAAAACTACACATAAGCACTGCACTCTAGTCAATGAAGTTATTTTCTATTGGAGTATGAGTGCTCATATTGCTATACATGTATACTGGAACAATTAAGTAAATAGATGGTGAATGGTGAGAGTCAGTTTTCCCACTGTTGGAGTGGAAACAAAGATAAGCAAGGGAAGGAGGTTAGAATGATGATTCATGTGGCAATGACTTAATGCTGGAAGTAGCATTTAGAACTTGTGTTTAACTTAATATTGACATACATGATTGCACATAGAAATATGTATATTTTTAAGTATTCACACATATTTTTCCTTCCTCAATCAGCTGAGAGAGCCTGGAAGCAATGACAGCCCAGTAACAATGAGCATACCTAGCACCCAAATCTTGGTTTCTAATACCACTCTCAAATTAAAAGAATCAGGGCTCCTTGGAGAAGTATTGGATTCTGGGACATGTCTGAGACTGAAACAGGTAATATAGATGAGAAGAGTGGAGTATCACCTAGTGCCATAAAGTAAGAAAGTACTGAAAAAGCAAACAAAGAACAAATACATCTTCCTAAAAAACTCATATTGATAGCTGCATGTCAAAGAGACACAGGAGCCAACTGAAAGATATCTCAGTGACAAAAGCTGGAATGATTGAGTTACAAAATAAGATGCTATTGTAATATAGGCCAAAGTACAAAATGAATATCCACGAATTCATACTAATATAAATAAATGGTTAAATAAGTATAGGTGGGGAAAATAGATGCCTCCCATGCAGAAAAATTCCAGATCTTTTATGTAGCTACTCTACCTTCCAAAAAGGAAAGCATAGCCCTCTACTCCTTAAATGTGGGCTGTGCATAATGACTTCCTTACAAAGAGTACAGTGTGGAAAGGAGGAAAAAGAATAACTTTATAGTGGAGAAACCTGACAAATACTACTTCAGCCTGGTGACTAAGGTCAATATCAGCAATGATAAGTCATGTTGATAGCAGGAATTCTTGATATCATATGATAAAATGGCACTTCATCTCTGTGTCCTTCCTCCAAAAAACCCATAATGCCAGTCTATTCCTCAGGCAAATATTAGATAAATTACAATAGAGATTTTACCTATATAAGATGCTTGGCCAGACCTATCAAACTCATCAAAAATAAGGAAAGTCTGAATGACAGTCACAACCTAAAGAAGACATGACGATGACATGTAAATATGGATGGGATTCTGGAACACAGATGGTATATTAGGTAAAACTAAGGAAATCTGAATAAACTATGGTCTTTAGTTAATAAGAATATATCAATATTGGTTCATTAACTCTAACAAATGTACAATTCTAATGAGAGATGGCAATAGCAGGCAAGCTGGGTTATGGAGTGTAAGGGAACTCACTATACTTCTATCTTTGCAATTTTTCCATAAATCTAAAGTGTTCTAAAAATAATTCTATTTATAAAAGCAGATGTTAACATACTGAGAACAACAGGAAAAATAAATGTGCTTAAGTTATTTTTCCAGATATTCCTTAATTTGTAATTATGAGGAGGAAGCATGTTCCAATTTGAAGAAAAACTATTATTTTAATAGAAAAAAACAGAACAAAACAAAAACTAAAGTTTTTTTACTGAAACTTTTTTTTTAGAAAAAGAAAGAAAAGGAGAAAGAAAGAAAGAAACAGCAAAAGAAAGAAAAAAAGAATGAAAGAGAGAAAGAAAGAGGAAGAGAAAGAGGGAGAGAGAATGGGATTCTTGTTTTATTGCTCAGGCTAGAATGCAGTCTAAAAATGGGTATTAAAAACGTCTTTTATGCCAATAATTGTGCTTAACAATGGAGACAGGAAGGAATAGGGGATGAAAATAACAAATAAGCAGACAACCAATATTTTATTTAAACTTGTGAGATGCTATGCAATTGCTGAGGATTG
>PVKP010020966.1:0-39902 GCA_004027715.1 Plecturocebus donacophilus
CAGAGGCCGTGCAGAGGGATCTAGGGGCTGGGGACTCCAGGTAGACAGGAAGAGGACGGCAGAGGCTGTACAGAGGGATCTAGGGGCTGGGGGTCTCCAGGAGGACAGGAAGAGGACGGCAGAGGCCGTGCAGAGGGATCTAGGGGCTGGGGTCTCCAGGTGGACAGGAAGAGGACGGCAGAGGCCGTGCAGAGGGATCCAGGGGCTGGGAGATTCCAGGTGGACAGGAAGAGGACGACAGAGGCTGTACAGAGGGATCTAGGGGCTGGGGTCTCCGGGAGGACAGGAAGAGGATGGCAGAGGCCGTGCAGAGGGATCTAGGGGCTGGGGGTCTCCAGATGGTATCTCGGGAATGACTGAGGGAGAGCTGTGAGGGTGGGGTTACATTCAGGGTGGGGGGCATCTGAATTCCATATTTTGGAGTTGGCCCAGGTGTGGCTGGCAGAAGTGGCATGTGATTGGGCCATGGAGGTCCCAGACGTGAGATCTGGGGAGTTGGGTGCTGTCAGGTGTGGGGGTGTCAGCCTGGATGACTGACAGCACTTGGTGGAGAGGATGAGCATGGCCGCCAATGTCTACCAGCCTGGAGTTGCTGATGGGTGGACGTGTGGGCATAGGCAGGGGTGACCCAGCTGGATGGCTGTTCCAAGTGGGTGAGGATTTTTAAGTGCAGGTGAGGAATGAGCTGGAGGTGGGTGGAGGAGCCAGAGGACACTGGCCCCATCTACAGATCCGAGTGCACCGGCTCAGGGCAAGACCCTCATCTTCACCCTCCAGGGGGCTTAAACCCTGGTTTGATTTTGACCTAGACGGTGGAACACACGCGAGATACAAACTGAACCTTCTTAGTGGGAGGGATGGAGATGGCTGGACAGGCGACGGCCAGCGAAGCCAGCCCGCAGAGAGGGAGAGCCATGCGCAGGGACCCTGATGTTCTTCTCTTAGTAGGAATTTTCTTCTCTTTCCCACACCAACGTGTTCCGTTTCAGCTTATCTGATGAATACAATGATGCTGTTTTGTTCGGCTTTGAAAATCTTGATGCAGACTGTTCAGGTTCTCATACCTGCATATTCTAATTCATTGCCCAGTGCTATTTTAAGTGTCATTTCTCCCTATTTATGCGAGTGGACTTGAGAAGGGGGCAGTGCTGACTTTGTGACAGGGCCTGGAAGCTGTCTGTGCCCCGTCTCTCTTCCTTTTTGCCTTTGGTTTGACTTCAGGCTGCCTGGGAGGACAGGTAAAGAATGGGCCCGTCCAGGTGAGGATGGAGCACCACCTAGTGGGCCAGAGATGCACTAGCAGCAGGAGCCCGGCGCCTTCGCGGGGTTTTGCAAGTTTTGGAATGGATCAAGGGAAAGGGGAGTTCACTGTAGGAAGAGACTGCCAGGGTGGGGGCCGGTGGCTCACACCTGTCATCCCAGCACTTTGGGAGGCCGAGGCAGGGGGATATTGCTTGAGCCAAGGAGTTTGAAGCCAGCCTTGGCAACATGGTGAGATCCCCCTCTCTACAAAAGTTAGCTGGTTGTGGTGGTGCAGGCCCTGTAGTCCCAGCTAGCTGGGAGGCTGAGGTGGGAGGATCACTTGAACCCAGGGTGTGGAGGCTGCATTGTGCCATGATTGTGCCACTGCACTTCAGCCTGGATAACAGAGCAAGAGCTCTTGTCTCTCTTAAAAAAAATGCTGACAGGGGAAGCAGGCAGCTTTCGTTGTGTAGAAGAAAAGGAATCGTCTCCCATCTCATGTTTTCTCCTGCCTTGTTCCATCTACCTTTACTCTCTTCCCATCCGCGTTGTTTCCTGGAACGAATTCCAGAAACAGTTTCTGTAAGGGATGGTGTCAGTGTAGCCAAGTGTGGCCATGTTTTTCTTGCTTACGCTCATGTGAGGAGATTCTGATGGGGCTGTAATTTCAGTCTCATGTGGTGGACTTTATTCTGGCTGTCTGTGGTTGTACTTTATAAGACTATATTTATTTTGAGACAGAATTTTGTTCTTGTCACCCAGGCTGGAGTGCAATGGCACGGTCTTGGCTCACTGCAACCTCTGTCTCCCGAGTTCAAGTGAGTCTCCTGCCTCAGCCTCCTGAGTAGCTGGGATTACAGATGCCAACCACCATGCCTGGCTAATTTTTTTGTATTTTTAGTAGCGACGGGTTTTCACCATGTTGGCCCGGCTGGTCTCGAACTCCTGACCTCAGGTCATCAGCCCACCTTGGCCTCCCAAAGTGCTGGGATTATAGCTGTGAGCCACCTCTCCCGGCCAACTTTTCAGGACTTTAAATTAGCTGTGTATGATATAGTGTTGCTATAGGAGTGCTAACAGCTTTCAAATCCTCATGGTTCCTACAACATTTATTTCTTGCTCACAGACATGGGTCACCTGAGGATTGGCTTTCTTTGTCTCTTATTTGGGGATTTGGGCCAAAAGGTTGGTACCTACCTAGGGACATGTTCTCCTCTGGGCAGAGGACGAGTCAGGAGGATGGACCCAGCCGCCCCACACAGGCAAGCTCAGAGCCTCCTGCTGGACGTGGGGTTATGTCAGCCACAATGAATCGTGTGACCCAGCCTGAAGTCACAGATTTGTGAAATATTTTGCCCATATTGGGCAAATGGTGAACCATAGCAAGGGTGATTCAGGAAGGATGAAGGAAGAATCACGCGCAAAATGAACAGCTTGGACTTGACGATATTCTTAGGTGACGGGAGTGGCACCGAACGGTGCCTCATGGTACCAGTCATCTTCGAATGATTGGCTTCTTCTCTTAGCCCTGCTGGGCTGGAAACTTGGGTGTGGGGATGGGGGAAGGAGATGACTTATGGCCTAGAGCAGGGGTTGGCAAACCCCTGTAAAGGGCCAGGGAGTAAATCTTTGAGGTTTGCAGGTTCTGAGGTCTTGGACTCAACTGCTTGGCTCTGCTGTCGCAGCGCATGAAGCAGCCGTACACGTTACCTAGAGGAGCGGCTGTGCCGAGCTCAGGAACACTTTTCTTTGTAACAGTAGCAGGGGGCTGGGTTTCCCCTTGGGCCACAGTCTGCAGACTCCTGGCCTAGACCTTCACGGAGTGATCTGTATCATGACACCAACTTCATGTTAAGAGAGAACCATCTCTTTTTAGTTGGGAAGCCAAATGGCATTCAAAGAGCTGTTGAGGAGCCCAGCAATCTCCCACCTGTCTACTCAGCGCTGTGAAGCTGTGAACATTTGTTTCATATCATTGAAAATCTAGGCAACCAAAACTTACTGTTCTTAAGCATGAAATGTCATTTATTTATTTATTTTTGAGATGGAGTCTCCCTCTGTCACCCTGGCTGGCGTGCAGTGGTGTGCTCTCAGTTCGCTGCAACTTCCACCTCCCAGGTTCAAGTGATTCTCCTGCCTCAACCTCCCAAGTAGCTGGGACTACAGGCCCACGCCACCACACCCAGCTAATTTTTGTATTTTTAGTAGAGACGGGTTTTCGCCATGTTGGCCAGGCTGGTCTCGAACTCCTAACCTCAAGTGATCCACCTTCCTTGGCCTCCCAAGGTACTAGGATTACAGGCGTGAGCCACTGCACCCAGCCAAAATCTCATTTTACATCTCTTACCTTGTTTTCAGAAGAAATGTCTGTTGAAGGTATTAGAAGGTCCTTTTACCTGGGCTTTCCACACAGTTGATGTGGAAGGCAATTTAATGTTTCTCATGGATTCAGGGTCACCGTTTGTGAGCAGTGTTTCTGTTTTCCAGATTTGCCGATGTGTTGGGGCATGGTTCTGATGCACGGTATTTTGCACCTTGGCCCAGCAAGGTCCAGGTCCTGGTCTCCTGACCAGGGAGAAGTGGGCACACGGACACTCAGAGTGAGTGGAATTAACTTTCAGCAGAGAGAGCAGTCCTGAAAGCAGGCTGCCGCTTCTCCTGGTGCAGTTGAATACAAGGGCTTCTCTGTCTGCGAATGGGGCTGTGGCCCTGATTTGTATGAGGTGCGAGTTTCTGGAGGTCCCACCCTGACCTTGCAGTGTGCGTGCAGGCCCTTAGCCTGAGCCATTCCACACTGATCTGTCTCCCTCACTGCGTGTGTGTGAAGGGGTGGATTTTTCACTGCTGGTATGTTTTGGCAAGTGCTCTGTGCACAGTGACCTCAGTGGGTCCCAAGTTCTCCAGGGACCCTGCCCTGTCTGCCCAGGGGAGTTCTCTGCTTCCTGCCTCTACTGAATACGAGTGCTCAGCAGCCCTACTTCCACGTTCCTTACGGTTACATTTCTTTTTCTGTAACAGCTTCATTGAGATATAATTCATGCTCCATATAGTTCATCCATATAAAGCGTACAGTTCGGTGGTTTTTAGGATGTTCACAGGGTTGTGCCGTCATCACCAGTTCAGTTGGTGAATCTGTTCAATTTCAGAACATTTTCCTCCACCTCTAAAAAACGCTATACCCTTTAGCTATCATCCCTCAGTCTCCTCGAATCTCCCCCAGTGTGGCTGCATTCTTTTTTGTTTGTTTTTTAGATGAAGTTTCGCTCTCGTTGCCCAGGCTGGCGTGCAATGATGCGATCTCGGCTCACCGTAACCTCCGCCTCCCAGGTTCAAGTGATTCTCCTGCCTCAGCCTCCCAAGTGGCTGGGATTACAGGCGTGCGCCACCATGCCCAGCTAATTTTTGTATATATATATTTTTTAGTAGGGACAGGGTTTGGCTGGATTGGCCAGGCTGGTCTCAAACTCCTGACCTCAAGTGATCCACCTACCTCAGCCTCCCAAAGTGCTGGGATTACAGGTGTGAGCCGCTGTGCCTGGCCGTGCATTCTTAATAAGCTTTCGAAACTCTTGATTGCTGCTGTCATTGTCCTTGATTCCGACAGGCTTGCCCCTAACCTTGGAGCGCGGTGGTGAAGGGTCCTTCCTGAGTGGTCGATGCTATTTGAGTGTACACTTGATGGACACTCTATGGCTGGACCCGCGTCTGTGACCCCAGCACTTTGGGAGGCTGAGGTGGGAGGGTCACTTGAGCTCAAGAGCTTGAGACCAGCCTGGGCAACATAGTGACCTCCTCTTTATTTAAAATAAAAAATAAAAATAGAATAATAGCATAGACACTTTATGTGCACTGGACACTTGTGTATAGTGATTATATCACCTGAATAATTACTTTTTAAAATTAAAATGTTGTATTTGTTTATTTGTATTCTGCTTTGTAGGTTGTCCTTTGGAATTTTCCACAGTTTGAATTTTTATTCGCGTTCATTTGAAAATTGGTTCAAGTAAATATGGAATCATTTTACTGTCAGGGCTCCTTTGTTTTCCTTGTCTGTTTTGCTTAACTGCGTGTTGTCAGACTGGTATTTTTTGGATGCGTTTGAAATCTTTTAACATCCAGATGATCTCATTTGATGTTTTGAAAAAGTAACCATTGTTCATTTTTAAACAGAATTTCCTGTTCAGGAAATAGTTTAGATTAACAGTAAACCAGATGAATGCATTGAATGGTAGAGGCACAGCTGACATGCTGATTTCATGAGATTTTGTACTATTAATAAAGTAGGTTTTCCTAATGTGGCACATCACGCTTTCAGAATTTACTCCTTGGTTGCTGACTGACTTCACTTGTCCCCTGTGAAGGGGACAGGACAGGCAGGACAGGGGAGGGAGGTGGGCCTTGAACTCTGGCAGCTGCTCAGGCTACCTTGAAAGGCTTAGAGTCTCATTGTAATTATTGGGCAAAAATGTTTTTGGACAACAGAAAGCAAGTCTAAGCATAAGAAATTAATCATTTGAAAACAGGAAACTTCCTGTGAACTCCCAGATTAGAGCAGTAAAACCCAGGAGGATGGAGGGAGATGGGTGAGATGAAGTGCAAATAGATTGTCCTATTTTTGCTGTGGATAATTAGGAAAATACAGGTTAACCTCTTAGCCTATAACCTTTTAGCCTGTACTGATGGTACCTTAAAGGTAACCATCTGTATCAGTGAGAATTACGTTTGGCTGTTTGGAAGAGTGACTTTACCTTATAGGGTTTATTTTTCAGTTCAGAGGGAGCCTCTGCAGAACTGCTGCAGCCCTGCTGTCCCCAGGGCCCCATGCTCTTCCTGCCCTTCAGTTCTGCCATACTAGATGTGGCTTCCATCCTTAAGGTCACCTCACATCTAAGAAGGCTGCTGAAGCTCCAGCCATCATGTCTGAATTCCAGGATGTGGGGAAGGCAGCCTTTGAGAAAGGCTCACACACAACTGCCTGTATCCCACTGGCCAACATGTAGCCTTGTAGTCTCCTTTTGCTGCAGGGGAGGCTAAGAAGTATAGTTTTCACATGGGGCTCAGAGCTTTGATACCAAGAAGAGTGTAGAGAGCGGATGGCCACTAGCAGTGCCTACCATGCCTCCGTGACCATAATTACAAATATGATGCAGGGTCGGGCAGTGGCTCAAGCCTGTAATCCCAGCACTTTGGGGGGCCAAGCTAAGTGGATCCCTTGAGCCCAGTTCAAGACCAGCCTGGGCAACATGGAGAAAGCCCATCTTTACTAAAAATATAAAAATTAGCCAAGTGTGGTGCTGCCTGCCTTGAGGACGCAGCTACTTGGGGAGCTGAGGTGGGAGACTCACCTGAGCCCAGGAAGTTGTGGCTAGCACGATGTGTAAATGGTGGAGGTAGTTCTTAGCTGAAGTCACCCTGGCCCCTGCCTGGCACCCTCCATGCCCAGCACTGCTTGTGGAAGCTCTGTTCTAAATCACTAGAAGAAAAAAGAATCTGGTAGCACATACTCTACAACACAAAACACAGCAAAGTAATGAAACCTCCAGAAGTTGAACCACCAAGAGGCATGACAATTGTAAGATGAGTCTTACCCAGTTTGACCATAACGCTCCTGGTTGAAGACAAAGTCTCAGAATGGGTGAAAAAGTGAAGATTTATCCATGTGCTTTGCTTAAGAAATTCTCAAAGTATGCAAGAGACTGGAAGTTGGGCTAGGAGAATTTAGAGAAAGAAGAGTTAGAGGGAGGGATTATTTCATCAGTGAGGCCAAGGTCTTTGGAGCCAGAGGCAGGCGAGGGTGAGGTGGGTGTGGGTGGTGGTAGGATCGTGACCTCTGAGTTCAGATCTGTTAGAAAACCAGTTCACTGTTTACAAGCTGTGTGATGTGGGTCTAGGTGTTCAACTTCTCTCTGCTTTAGTGTATTCATTCTCTGTCAAATGAGGATAAATGTTAGGACTGTCAGGAGGATTAAATGTGTTGATGGATGTAAACGCTTATAAGGGCTTATGGTAGCACTCCATGAATGTTTGCCATTATTACTGATGTGTTTGTTATCGTTATAAGAAAGTACAGCTGGATCCCTGCATAACTCCATCAAACCCAATAAAATCCAGATGGTTCAAAAGGTGATTCAAAGATGTAATGCTGGCTGCTACCCTCCTACCCTGGTCACACTGCCTGTGAGTTAGCCCTGCTTCGAAAACAGCAGTTAAAAAGAATTTAAGAAAGAAAAGATATAATGTTAAAAATTCAACCATAAACGTGCTAGAGGAAAATATTACTGGGTATTTTACTAATCTTGAGCTGGGAAAGGCCATCCTAAGCAAGACATAAAGGCGAGGACTATAAAGAAAATGACTGATCGCTTTGAGTGTGCAAATTTAAACTTTATACAGTTATTCTTACTCTAACTGCGTGTTTGTTCCTGAAAACATCATGTTTGTTACAAAATTGGACACTAAACATACCAGGAGTAATGCAATTCTGTAACCAGCACACTTATAAAAACTCTCTATGTGGGCATAACTTGAAGAGCCCGGACGGGCAGTTCCTGGCTCTGGCTGGAGCCGCACAAACAATAGAGGGAAAGGCTGCGGGGTGTGTGTCTGCGTGTGTCTGCGTGTGTCTGCGTGTGTCGGGGGGTGGGAGTTGGTGGATCTGGGTTCTGGGGCTTCTGCTAAGGTGGGCACAGGAGAAAGTGCAGCCCTCTGCGGCCGAGAGCCATACAGGGCTGGGGCGTACCTCTCTGGGGATGGAGGCCTCCACGCAGAGCGTTTAAGTTCCTTTGAAGTAGGCCTGAAAGGGCTCCTCCTGCCTTTGCAGCCTGAGAGCTGAAGGGCTTTTTCCTGTTGAGGGTGTAAACATTCTCATCTTCCGACTTTTCTTGCTCGGTTCAGCCTCAGGTGTTGAATTCTGTTGTCCCAGGTCAGCCCCCTTGCCTTTTATAGGTGGGGTGTGAGCTTGGCCATTTGACAGCCAAGCTTTCGGTGGCCCAGGGAGGAGGAGAGGAGAAGACAGAAGAGCAAGTCTTGCCTTGTGCATTTTTGTGACCAGGAGAGAGGCATCATTTTGGCGAAAGCCCCAGGTCTCCTGCAGGTGCTCGGTGAATGGCCACGCTGCTCAGCGTCTGGTGGATTCTCCCAGTGCACGGCGCTGCAGGGGCCTGTGAAGAACCCACTGGCTGCTTGTTCCATTCTGCAGCATTTATCGCGTGTCTGCTCTGGCCCTGAGGAGACCCTGTCCTTGCCCTCTTGGAGATGTGTATAGTCCAGTGACAGAGACTGCGGCAATCAGTGACTACAAATTGTGATTGGTGGAAAATGCCAGGTGCCATGGTGGGGGTGTAACTTAGCCCACCTGTCTAGGGAGGTGGCCCTGAAGAAGTCACTCCATCTGGGATCAGAGGGCAAAGGGGTGGCTGGCAGGCAAGGGAAAACGTTCCAGACAGAAGGCCCAGAAGGAGCTGTGAACCCAGAAAATCTGAGATAGTGCAAAAAGTTGCGACCTGACTGCATCTTGCTCTTAACCTCCACGCTGTCCTTGCTCATTCCTGGACATAGGTCGAACTAACTTTGGGAGGCATTTATATAGTTTAGCTCTGAAACCAAGACGATACCAGTCCTTTCCCAAAACAAACTTCCTTACTGTCTATCAACTAGACTGCCTAAAGCCACAGGATCATAAGTGAAGGTAATAATCTTACTAAATTCAAAATGCAGCTATTTTCATCAAACCTATGTCAATGTTTTATTTATTAAAAATTCACAAAGGTAATTGTTTTGGGCTGGGTTTATAGTTTTGTAACCCCTATGCCAAATTTTGACACCTTACATAGTATTTGACAAGAGTAAGTATAATATTTGCCAACATTTTTGTTTTGAAAGGTGCTGTGGGCCGGGCTCTGTGGCTCACACCTGTAATCCCAGCACTTTGGGAGGCTGAGGAGGGATCACGAGGTCAGGAGTTCGAGACCAGCCTGGCCAACATGGGGAAACCTCACCTAAAAATACAAAAATTAGCTGGGCATGGTGTCACACGCCTGTAATCCCAGCTGCTCTGGAGGCTGAGGCAGGAGAATCACTTGAACCTGGGAGGTGGGGGTTGTAGTGAGCTGAGATCGTGCCACTGCCCTCTAGCCTGGGTAACAGCGAGACTCTGTCTCAAAAAAAAATTTTTTTTTTTAAGAGCTGGGGCCTTGCTGTCTCCCAGGCTGGAGTGCAGTGGCACTGTCACAGCTCGCTGCCTCCTCTAACTGCTGTGCTCAAGGGCTCCCCCTGTCGCAGCCTCCGCAGCAGCTGGGACTACAGGTGTGTGCCACCACAGCTGGATTTTTAATTTTTTCTTTGTAGGGATCAGATCTTACCATCTTGCCCAGGCTGGTCATGAACTCCTAGGCTCAGGTGATCCTTCTGCCTTGGCCTCCCAAAGTGCTGAGATTACAGGCATGGCCAGTGCACTCAGGCTAACAATGTCATTTTAAAAAGTATGATAGGCCAGGGGCTGCGGCTCATGCCTATAATCCCAGCACTTTGGGAAGCCAAGGTGGGCAGATCAGTTGAGCCCAGTTCAAGGATGTAGTGAGCCATAATTGCAGCACTGCACCCCAGCCCAGGTGATAGAATGAGACCCTTTCTCTTCTAAACAAAATAAACATAACACTTGCCATTTAACCATTTAAAAAATTAATTTTCTTAAAAGCATTGTTTTTTTTTTTTTTTTGAGATGGAGTTTTGCTCTTCTCACCCAGGCTGGAGTGCAATGGCATGATCTTGGCTCACTGCAACCTCTGCCTCCTGGGTTCAAGTGATTCTTCTGCCACTGCCTTCCAAGTAGCTGGAACTACAGGTATGTGCCACCATACCTGGCTAATTTTTTTTGTATTTTTAGTAGAGACAGGGTTTCACTATGTTGGCCAGGCTGGCCTGGAACTCCTGACCTCAGGTGATCTGCCCACCTCAGCTTCCCAAAGTGCTGGGATTATAGGCATGAGCCACTGCGCCCAGCCAAAAGCATTATAGAGACGGGTTGTCACTATGTTTCCTAGGCTGGTCTCAAACTCCAGGGCTCAAGTGATGTTGCTGCCTTGGCCTCCCAAAGTGTCGGGATTACATACATGAGCCACTTTGCCCAGCCCATTTAACCATTTTAAAGGGCATTTCGTACACGTGAAATGTGCACCCATAACCATTATTTAGTTCTAGACCATTTTTGTCACCCCAAAAGAAAACCACTTGCCCATTAGCAGTCACTCCACATCGTCCCCTTCCCTTGGCCTCTGCCAGCCACGAATCTGCTTTCCGTGTCTGTAGATTTACCTGAGCTGTACGTGTCGTGTGAACGGAATCATTCCACGTGGGGTCTTCTGAGGCCGGCTTCTTTCACTAGCAGAATGTTTTCAAGGTTCACCATGTTGCAGCATTTATCAGTGCCTCATTCCTTCCTATGGCTCAATGATACTCCTCTGTATCTACACATTTTGTTTATCCATTCATCTGCTGATGGGTGTCAGGACTGTTTCTATCTAAGCTACTAAGAACCGGGGTGCATAAATATCTGTTTGAGTTCCCACTTTCCCTTCTTTTGAGATGTAAGCAGCGGCAGGAACTTGCTGCAGTGAAATTGCTGCAACATGTGGTAATTGTGTTTGACTTTTTGAGAAACCTGGTCATGCATGTTTTTAACTTTGTCACGTATACCATAAACATGCTTATGAATTTTACACTTTAGATTGTCGTTATTCCTTTCTGAGATTTAATCGCAGGTGCGATTACTGGTTTAGGGATCATGGACACATTTTTGGTTCTCTAAACATACTGTCAAACTGTTTACTGCAGGCATTGTTCCAATTTACACCAGCTCCATCTGTCTAAATTGTTGTTCGGCTGCGAGCATTTTAATCACATTCGTATGGCACTAGATATTTTCATGTAAAATAATCTTCCCTGGTTATTTAATAACTGTAGTATGTTACATACTTTTTATTTTATTTATTTATTTATTTATTTTGAAATAGAGTCTCCCTCTGTTGCCCAGGCTGGAGTGCAATCGCACAGTCTCAGCTCACTGCAACCCCTGCCTCTTGGGTTCAAGTGATTTTTATACCTCAGCCTCCCAAGTAGTTGGGATGAATGGCATATGCCACCACACCCAGCTAGTTTTTGTATTTTTTGTAAGGATGGGGTTTTGCCATGTTGGCCAGGCTGGTCTGGAACTCAAATGTTCCACCTGCCTCGGCTTACCACAATGTCAGGATTGCAGGCGTCGGCCACCGCGCCCGGCCAGCATTTGCTTTTAAGAGAAGTTATCAAGACTAGTGGAGATCAAAAGTATTTTATCTTTTTATTTCCTAGTAAAACAAATTCAAATCGACAGTAACAGTCCATTTTGTTTTTTTAGTATTTTCCTGGAGATTTAACTCCGAACTTGACCACATTAACTTTTCCGTTTAAATTTCTGTACAATTTTTGCTTTATGTTTTAGAATTAGAATCAATGTGATACTAACAACCTGTAACGCAACGATCGCCTGTTTTTGTAGCTCTCTGTGCAAGGTCTGTTGGAGTTGCTGTTTCTGAAAAGCCCTGAATGTGGCTGTGGCGTGCGGGGCCTCCGTGGCAGGGCCCTTCCTCTCCGGCGTCCTGCCTTTCTCATCGTCCTGTGCACGGCAGCCTGGCACAGCTGAGCGGAGTGCGCCGCACCCAGATGCCCGTAGCCTCTTGTCGGAGCCGTCTCTAAGCGCAGCTGAGTTCGCTTGACTGGCCGTCTCTGGCGGCCGCTTTCTTTGGGGTGTGTGTCGCCGGGCTAGTGCCTAGGTGTGTGAGTAGATGGTGGCTCAGTGCCTGACACCAGGCTGTGTGGAATTCAACCAGTGTAACCTCTTCTCCGTTTTCTTAGAGTTTCTTCTGGCGGTGACGAAGGCCCCGGTGTTGCAGGCGGCTCCCCGCGTTGGGTTTGTTCCTGTTAGCCTTTACTTTCTTATGCTAGAGCGTTTCTCTGCTTGTCCTGCCCTCCTCTGGAGATCCCCTTTGCCATTGACAGCAAGTGAGCCATTCCTCAGTGGAGAGAGGGGCAGAAAAGGAAGGTTGGACCTGTCCTCGTCCCTCTGTGGCTGGAGTGCGAGCCAGGCTGGAGAGGGGGGTCCTGCTTCATTCCTGCCCGCGCTGAGCCTCCAGACCTCCCCCGCGGCTCTGAACCTTGCAGGGCCTCCGTCTCCCCTGCCTTTTAGATCTGGGTCTCCTCCTCCAGGAAGGGTGTTCCCAGCCCTCATCCTGCACTGCCTGCCGGGGTGTGAGCGTAGTGAAAGGCAGTCACAGATACAAGGGCTTCGCGTTGTTAGCACACATTCATCCAACACTGACCGGGCACCAGGCAGGGCCGTGGCGCTGGGCAACAGCGGAAGGCGAGTCAGCATCTGGAGCCGCTCTTGCCACATCCCGAGGCCCCTGGCGTGGTGGGACCTGCCGCGGGCCAAGCACCCATCTCAGTCTGCTGCCTCCTCGGCCTGAACACAGCGTCCTTTCCTGTCAGTCAGGGGCTGCGCGAGTGGCTCTTAGCCCTAATGTCCCCTTTGTGATCTGTGGAATCACAGCTTTGGTGGCATGGAAAGTAATTACGGAGACCAAAGCTCTAAAGATGCTCAGGTAGAGCTCTAAACAGCATGGTCCCTTGACAGGAATTTTCTAGAAGGTTGTCTGGTACCACTTACAAAGTATCACACACATCTCAGCACCAGTGTGGCCTGTGTGTGAGTCATTTGTGCCCTTTAATCCTTCCGATTTTAAGAAAAGGGAGTCGTTTCCAAGTCTGTGCAGACTGGTTTGCAGGTGGCTGAGCAGATGAGGAGTGTTGTCTTGTGAAGTCGTGAAAACGCCGCTGTGGGTTTGTGGTCACTGCCGTGGGTGATGTGTCCGGAGACAGGGTTATCGCAGCCAGCCAGGACCCCTCCCGAGCACAGCCAAGGGTCATGCTCGGCCCCCACCTCTCTGATGACCAAGTGGAAACTTGGTGGGTAAAGAAATGGAGCTGGAGAGGGATAGGGAGGAAAAAATAGAAAAGAGGGACGTCTGTCATGTGGCCATTGTTTGAAGAGTGAAGTCCCTTTTCTTGTTCTGATTGTCACCTTTAATGTGGTCTGCAGCATTCTCTGAATGTCCCAGAGTCCTGGAGGCATGCGTGTTTCATCTGGCCCTCGGTTAGTGTTCAACATTCATAAAAATACAGACCCCTGGTCTCTCAGATGGAGTCAGCCTGTCAGCGTGGCTCCGGGGCCGTCGCCGGGAAGTGCTGTGAGTGTGGCTGCCCCCAGAACTCTAGCTCTCACTGTGCAGAGAAACTTAGGGTGTGAAGAAAGCTTTACTGCAGCCACGCACCTTTGTTCTACAGACGAAGAAACTGCGTCCCAGGCGTGTGAGGATGTGATTTGCCAGAGTGACAGGGCAGAGCTGGGGGTGGAACAAAGGGGGGCTCCCTTCCTCCTGACTCTGGACACCGTGCTCCAGGCGGACACCCAGGGCCTCTGACTTCTTCCAGCAGGTGGCAGCCGTGGTGCTGGCTTCCCGCCATTGTCTGTTCCTGGTATTCGTTTCCACCTCTCCTCCCCTGCTTTCCCTGAGCTTTCTCTCGCTAGGTTTTTCTTCTCTCTCCTGTCATGTATTCCTCCCTCTCCCCTGCTGTTTTCCCACATCTCCTGCCAGCCGGGTGAGTGTCTATGGCTACTCTCCTTCTAGACAGCTCCGCACACTCCGCCCACCTTGGAGCTGCTCAGGTCTCTCTTCTCCTGGGCTTAGAGCCTCCAGGCTCCAGCGTGCAAGAGGCCCAGAACCCCTGCTGTGGTGACCACACTCCCTCCCTGGGACAGCTGCCGCTCAGCATTTCACTGCTCCGTGGAGGAGGGGGGCCTTGATCCTAGATATGCTGACTTCTTCTGAGAGGCAAGAGACCTCTATTTTTATTTTTATTTTTTTGAGATGGAGTTTCACTCTGTTGCCCAGGCTGAAGTTCAGTGGCACAATCTTGGCTCACTGCAACTTCTGCCTCCCGGGTTCAAACGATTCTTCCTGCCTCAGCCTCCCAAGTCACTGGGATTACAGGTGCACACCATCATGCCCGGCTAATGTTTTTGTATTTTTAATAGAGATGAGGTTTCACCATGTTGACCAGGCTAGTTTCAAACTCCTGACCTCAAGTGATCCATCCGCCCGCGGAGGTGCTGGGATTACAGGCATGAGCCACCGCACCTGGCCGAGATCTGTATTTTCACCCCAGGTTCTCTGAGTGTTAAATGTTGGATGCTAATTTAGAGCTATTGCCTTTGCTGTAAAATGTGAGCATTGCCTCAGGCACCTGCAGGTTTGGTGAAGCTGGCAGGTCCCATGAGCATCAGTGCAAATCCCTAGATGGAGGAGCCTCCTCCCAGCCGCTCTCTGCAGGCGAGGATCCAGCCCAAGTCTGGTGGAGAACGGACACAGCTGCTTCTACAGCTCCACACTTTCCAGGGGCTAAGCAGACTGCAGCACCCTTTCCGCGCTCCCAGGTGGCCCGACTGAAACCCACATCCCGGGTAGGAGGGTCCATTCTAAATCTTATGCCTTGGAGAAAACCTAGAAAGGGTTATAGCTCTGAAGAGGTAGAGTCCTTTCATGTTTTTTGCTTCCAAAGTGGTGCTGAGAGAATGGTGGGCATTAGACTGACATCTGCCGAGCAATCCAGGGGACATTCGCTACCCACGGGACTTTCCTCTGTGCTGGATACAGCGCTAGGGGATGCGGAGGTGGGTTTGCAAAGACCTTGACACTAGATGCACCTCCTCCCCTGCCCCCGCTCATGCTGCAGGCTGGGCGTGTCTGTCCTGGGTAGGCAGGGGAGGCACAGGCCAGACCTGCAGCCGACGCTGCCCCTCCTGCTCTGGCTCCCTCACTCACCTCACAGCACCGTGGCCTGGCGAAGTGCTAAGGGCTGGGCAGAACGTAAGGCGGATAATTCAAAGCCTTTTCTCTTGAGGGGCTCACAGTGAGTAGGGAAGGGCCACAGCGAATACACTTCTAACAGTGTAGCGAAGTCATTTAGGTACTGGGTACTGTGGGACTCAGAGAAGAGGGGTTAAGGGAGGCTCTGCAGTAGAGTGACATTTGAATGATATTTTAAGATGGAATTTGCCAGGCAGTGGAGGGCATTCTAGGCAGCTAAAACAGCTGGTGGAGAAACTCAGATTTGTGGAAAAAAAACGTGTCTGGAAAATGGTGAGAAGTTGGTATGCCTTAAGGGAAGGGAAATTGGGGAAAATAGCAGAATGGGACTTGGTAAGAAAGGCTATTCGGGTATTGAGTTAGCTGCTTTAACAGAGACCTAGGTAATTGGAATTGTGGCCTTAATAAGGTAGCCCTTTGTTTCGTTTGCTTTTAAAAGGCCAAGTGGAAGGAGATCCAGGAGTTCCCTCTCCTCCAGGGTGTTTCAGGCAGCTGAGGTAGCTCTGGTCATTTCCTGGGCATTGCCTTGACTGATTCAGCTGAGCATGGCTCCAGCACCTGCCCAAGCCCGCAGCTGCACAGGCGGAAAGGGCATGACTTGGAAGTTCTACTGACCAGGCCTGTGGACACACTTCCGTGCAGGGAAAGCTAGGAAACGTGGTTTTTAGCTGGGTGGCTGTGGCCCAGCCATCTTCGGGGTGGCATTATCAAAAGGAAGCAGCAGAGATTGCATGCTGGGAAGCACTCCGTAGCCTCTGCTGTAGAAACGTAGAGGTAGAATGATGAAGCTCTTTGTAGGGACCTGGGAGGTTTTTAAAGAAGAGCAACAGCATGATTTAAAAAGCTCTTTGGGAGGCCAAGATGGGAGTGTCATTTGAGGTCATGAGTTCGAGACCAGTCTGGTCAGCATAGTGAGATTCCATCTCTATTTAAAACAAAACAAAAGAAATAAAAAACATAAAAAGCTTTTCTCCAGAAATGGCACCAGCCTCAATGTGGCTGGCCACCGTGGGGCCATTACAGTAACCGGGCCAGGAGGAGATGCCGAGGTGAGCCTCCCCTGATGGCTGAGCCCGGCCTTTTGATGGTTTGACAGGCTGGGGGTTGGTGGGACTTTGGGCTGTTGTTACTGCCTGTCTACCTGAAGCCATGGACCTTTGGGCTTCGGGATTGGTCAGGAAGTTGCTGCCCTTCATTTGAGACTTCCTTGAGAACACATTTTTACAGCTTGTTACTAATGTGAATTGCAACTGCAGGGAGATGGTGACCACAGAGATCATTAAGGGCCCCTTTCCTCGGGGGTGGGGTGGGGGCAGGGTGGGGGCGGCTGTGTCCATTCGCAGTGGGAACTTGAACAAACTGCTTCCCCACACAGGCCCCTGACCCTCTGTGGTTCTGCAGACAAGTTACTAAATTCTTGCCTCTGCTTTCCTGTGCTTTAAAGGGGAAAATCATTCCAGCACCTCCCTAATTTGAAAGTGTTTCATTTTACGTGCTTACCACACGTATGAAGGCTTCCACCTGTTTAGAACAAAAAAGTCCTGATAGTGACATCCTGAGAACTCCCCAGTGTCTCAGATGTGCCCTCCTAGGAGCTGGGCAGCGGGTGGGGGCAGGAGGAGCACAGCTTTCCGTGGAACGGCAGAGCCTTGACCAACAACCCCACAGCTCTTTTGCATCTCAGCTTACTGATCTGTCACACGGGCAGACATCTGTCCCAGGTTGTTGGAAGGGTGAGAATGCCCTTGCGTGGTGTTTGGCACGGTGAAAGCATTCCCAGGGAATTCTTGAAGACTCTCCTGTTACCTTTACCTGATGTCAGGCCTTGGATGTGTCCTCTCCTTGAGGCAAACATGGTGTCTCCTTCCACAGGGGGTCCATGGGGCTTTAGGCTTTGTGGCCAGGGTCAAGGAGAGCCACGTGGGCCATCTCCATAATCCTGTCCCAATTCTTTGGCCCTTTAAAGCATCTGAAAATTTGCTGCTAATGTTTATATGTCTGGTCTTGTCACACAAAAATCAAATATACAGAGGCTTTTTTTTTTTTTTGAGACCGAGTCTTAGTCAGTCACCCAGGCTGGAGTGCAGTGGCTTGATCTCGGCTCACTGTAACCTCTGCCTCCCCGGTTCTAGCAATTCTGGCTCCGCCTCCTGAGTAGCTGGGATTACCAACGTGCACCACTATGCCTGGCTAATTTTTGTATTTTTAGTGGAGACAGGGTTTCACCACATTGGCCGGGCAGGTCTTGAATTCCTGACCTCAAGTGATCCACCCACCTCAGCCTCCCAAAATGCTGGGATTACAGGTGTGAGCCACTGTGCCCGGCCCAGGGTTTTTTAAGTTGGCATTTTGGCCTAGCCTTACCTTTTGATACTTTATATCACTGATCATATGCTCTAAGGAAAAAGATATCACTTGGGCACAAGGATGCACACTGTAAACAGGTTGACCTTCAGCCCTGAAAACACGGAAGGACGGGTCAAGTCTCAACTTTGAGCAACTGAAAGTGTGCTCACCAGTGAAGCGTTATTCTTAGATTTCTTAGAAGGGGCGTTTTCTTTTCTGGAGTCTATTGCCTTCCCCCCACCAAACAGCATTGACACCAGATGATCCCAGCCTGTTGTGTGAGTGTGTCGTGCGGGAATGTGTTGGTTCCCTGCCTGCTCTGCTAGGGATAGGCTGTCACTGCGGTTTGTGGAGCGGCTGTGGCATCGTAGTTTGGCCAGATGCTGCTGACTGGGTGTCAGGCCTGTCTGCCCCCGCGTTCCCTCGGTTACCTGGTGGCATTCTATGGCTGTGAGGTCTTTCCCAGAGATGAACTTCACAGGAACTCACCTACCCCACTCAGGCGGCGCTGAAGGCATTAAGAAGCAGACACCCAGATAGAATAGCCAAGTGGGACGACCTGGGGGCGCACAGCCTTCCGAGCCGGGCCTCAGGGGCTGGCAGCATTCCGGGCTGAGGGTCTCGAGCAGACGCTGACCCACGCATTTACTCTCTGAACAGGTGATGCTTATTCACAAACAGGTGTTCTGCGTTTTTTGACAGAACCACGATAAACTAGCTGGGCAGCTGTTGGCTGCTTACCACTGGTACTAGAAGGTATTCTCCACGAGGGAGCCCGGGGGCAGGTCACTCGTCCAGGCTGAAACAATTGTTTTAACCGGTGTATGATATACACATACTGTTTTGCTATTTTAGAGTGCCCCAAGCAGTTTTCCACTTGTAGGGGAGGGGGGCAGCTAGGTTTTCCTTGCTGCTGTTCTTAGCAAACAGTATATTTTATCATACACTCCGCATTTCTCAACACTTACTCTTTGCTTGATAGTGAGAAGAGGAAATATTTGCTTATTACTGGCTCATCTTGAGCCTTCGGATGGTGGTTTATTGCCAGTGGGAGATGAGAGGAAATATGAGAAATCTGCTGTCTTGAGGTTGGGCTACTGCTCTGCCTGGAGGAGGACATAACTTCTGTTCCCAGCAGAGCTTTGCAAAGTGAGGGAGCAGGTCTGGTCTTGCTTTTGGCTGGCTGAAATACCATGTGTGCTTGCTGTGACATTTCCCCCAGGAGGCAGAGAAGTCCCAGCAGTGAGATGCAGCCCCCCAGCCCCAAGGACTGAACTGCTTTCTAAAGCTCCAAGTAAAATCCTGCATGTCCTCGCTGTCTCATTTTTAACCCTGTCCTTGCATTTTGGAAAGCCGTGCTGACATCCTGGGTGGACGTGCTCTATGGCGAAGCTTTGCATATTGAGCTGAGGGAGAGCTGTGGGAATGGGGTGGTGGGGAGCTACTGAAGGGTGGGTGCTGACAGGTGTTTCCAGTGGGCGCCTGCGCAAAGGGTGGTGAGTCAGACTTCGCTCTTTTTTCCCATGAATCCATATTTTTTTTGTCTGCCAGATGGCCTTGATGTCTGACACAAGGTCTTTGCTCTTCTTCCAGGCACATGTCCCGTGTTTACCTGACTGCGTTCAGCCCCCGCAGTCACTGCCTTGCTGCCTTCCCGGCTCTGGCTCAAGCAGGGAGAACAGGGAAAGGACTGCGCCTCCCTGCTGTCCCGGCTTTGGTTCGGACGTGAATCCCTGCCCCAGCCCCTTCCTGCTCCCTCCGACAGCTGCCTCCCGAGTGGAGCGCACCAGTATCTACTCCCACTGACCACACCAGTCATTTCCTGCGGGTGTGTAGACGTGTCAGTGGGTGCTCACGTGTAAGACTGGCCCTTTCTCCTTTAGGAAAGCCTCGTACTTTTGGTTCACCCTCAGCATCTCCTGTTTGTTTTCCCACGCGGTCGTGTGGTTTTATGTGTCACGAGTATTTTTTTTTCTCCTCTGCCCTCTCTAACACCTTGGAGAGGGATGGAGACTGAAGCATGAGTTTGGTCCTTCACTTGATCCAGGTTCTCATTTTTGTTTTCTCCTTCAAAGCAAGAACATGATACGGTGACTTTGATGAGAACTGACCTCTGGCCTCGCAAGATTTCTCCTGCTTGTAATCCCGGCACTCTGGGGGCCAAGGCAGGAGGGTTGCTTGAGCCCAAGAGTTCAAGACCCATTTGGCAACTTGGTGAGACTTTGTCTTTACAAAAAATAAAATTAGACCTCACAACGTAGTGAGACCTTGTCTCTACAACAAATAAAGTTAACCTCGCAACATAACGAGAGCTTGTCTCTACAAAAAGTAAAATTAACCTCACAACATAGCGAGAGCTTGTCTCTACAAAAAGTAAAATTAGCCAGGTGTGGTGGTGCACATCAGTGGTCCTGGCTGCTTGGGAGGTCAAGGCGGGAGGAACACTTGAGGCCAGGAGGTCAAGGCTGCAGTGAGCCAAGATCGTGCCACTGCATTCCAGCCTGGGCAACAGAGTGAGACACTTTCTTAAACAAATAGAATTGACCTCAGCAATATTCCTATCTTTTGATTAATTTTTCTTTGTCGAAGACGCATTCCTAGAACAGAACATCAAGTTAACGCTCCTCTCTTGCCTAGCTGGGGGCACCACAGGCCCTTGGTTTATTTCTGGATTGACGAAGCCACCGCTGCTCCCATGGCCGTCTCCGTCATAGGTCTCAAATGCCTCCTGCAAAATGGGCGGACAGAGAGGATGACGTCAGAGTTACTTGATAGAGAGTCATCACTCACCCGTTAGTGCTTCCTTCAGTTTCCGTGTTCTCCTTTGATGAGCAAGCCCTGGGACAGAGAAGCAGGGTGCATGTCCTGGCTGTGTTGGCCGTGTCATCATGTTTGCAGTTTAAAGGCCTGCGTTCATGTGCTTTGTGTGAAATGGTTCTTTATCACGGGCATTCTTATGCACCCCTGAGCACAGCCTGGCCAAGAGCTGTGGGGTACAGGTGGTGGATCAAGGATAGCTGTGTATGGAAGTTTGCCCTCCCCCAACAGAATAAGTCAGATACTGAAATATCCTCAAGACATTTAATAAGTGTAGCAATGGCTGGGTGTGGTGGCGCACGCCTGTAATCCCTGCACTCTGGGGAGCCGAAGCGGGTAGATCACGAGGTCAGGAGTTCAAGACCAGCCTGGCCAATATGGTGAAACCCTGTCTCTATTAAAAATACAAAACTTAGCTGGGTGTGGTAGTGTGCGCCTGTAGTCCCAGCTGTTCTGGAGGCTGAGGCAGGAGAATCGCTTGAACCCAGGATACCGAGGTTTCAGTGAGCTGAGATCGTACCACTGCACTCCTGCCTGGTGACAGAGCAAGACTCCATCTCAAAAAAAAATAAAAATAAGTGTAGTATCTGAAGTTCTGACAAAATGGCATGTCAGTATAGAAAGGGCAAGGCAGATTAATTCTGCTTGGTGTATTCAAAACACCAGTATATCAGGTGACATTCCTTAAAGAATGGGCACCTGTTGGTATAATTGCTGGATGCCCCCTAAGGATGTGAGTGTTAGAAGGGCAGGACCATGACTCTTGTGTTCACCGCTGTGTCTTCTCTGCCTCTGGTACTCAGGATACATGTGGATGGATAGGTGGAAGGAAGGAAGTGTGGATGAATGAACAGCTGAATGAATAAATTAAATGAAGGCAAAATTCTAGATGAGAGGATAGCTTGAATGGTAAAAGAGTGTCAGGAAGAAGTTAGGCATATTGATAAAATTAATACTGGTTTGGCTGACGTGTAGAAAGCTTGAAGGAGAATGGCCGGAGAAGGGGTTGGAGGAAAGACTCAGATGATAAAAGCTCAAAAATTTGGGCTTTTGTTCCTAAATAGTGGACACTAAACAGCTGGAGACATTTTGTGTAGGTCTTGGCAGTAAGCCTACAAAATTCAAAGTTTTGAGAGTGGAATTTAAATTGGGAAAAGAGTCCTGATGTAGCCTTGCCGGGCTTCTTCATGCTGTAGATGAGTCACCGAAGGCGCCGGCTGCAGGGCACAGGTTGAGTTGACTAGCAGCAGGGCCGTGGCCCCGCCCGGCGCTTACGTCTTGTGGTCTTGTCTTCAGATGTGTGCAACAGCACCGACCTTCCGGAAGTCGAGATCATCAGCCTTCTGGAGGAGCAGCTGCCCCATTACAAGCTAAGAGCCGACACCATCTACGGCTATGACCACGACGACTGGCTCCATACACCTCTCATTTCTCCCGATGCCAACATTGACCTCACAACCGAGCAAATTGAAGAGACGCTAAAATACTTCCGTAAGTAGTTGTCATGTGTGTTGCGACGGCAGCGTCAGCACCAGTCCTTCTTAGCCACGGCCCCAGATGAGAAGTTCTGGCTGCCCCGTGCTGTGGCTTGCCACCTCTGGAAAGGTGGTCAAAGAAATGCAGCTGTAGGGGTTAGCCACATCGAAGCTCCCAGTTTTAAATGTTCTGCATAGACGTTTTAGAGGAGTAGGGACCAGGTAAGATTTTCATCTGATCCAACTTTTTATTTACTTATTTTTTGAGATGGAGTCTTGCCCTCTCGCCCAGGCTGGAGTGCAATGGTGTGATCTCAGCTCACTGCAACCTTTGCCTCCTGCGTTCAAGCGATTCTCTTGCCTCAGCCTCACAAGCAGCTGGGGGTACAGGCACGTACCACCTTGCCTGGCTAATTTTTGCATTTTTAGTAGAGACAAGGTTTTGCCGTGTTGACCAGGCTGGACTTAAACTTCTGACCTTAAGTGATCCACCCACATTGGCCTCCCAAACTGCTGAGATTACAGGCAGGAGCCAACTTTTTTTTGTTTGACTGTACAGAAGAATTTGAAAATGTTCCTATTTCTGTTTCTTATCAAAAGTACCACAAGTCCTTAGAAACTCACTGGGAAGGAGTTTGTCTAAATTTAAAACCAAAGATATTGGGAACATCCAGGCTGCCCATTTATGTGACATAGCAAGATGTGTGTACCCAGGCTGATAACTCTTGTGTGAAAGCTCACTAAGCGGTTATTCGGAGAGTCCCAATATCGCAGCAGCAGCAAACCCGTCGTGCTGATGAGCTGCAGAGCTGATGCCTGGTAGGGGGAGCAGGACGCTCCACAAGTGTTTTCAGTGTGGTCATGATGGCCAGGGTGTGAAACTTCATATTGCAGACTCGAAAAAAAAGGATAATTAAAAAAATTAATACTTTATGTTTCTGATATTTATTTTTTAGAAGTAATTTCACTCTTTAAAAATTTATAGCAGCCAATAATTTACATATCTGTGTATCACTGTGTCACTTAAAAAAAAGTATGGCAGTCCTCCTACCTGGAGATAACTTGGTTCAAAACCAGCTTACGTCGCATCTCTAAGGATTTCTTGTAATTATTTTTTCTAATACAGGCTGATGTCTCCAATTTTCTTAAATTGGTGAGATCATTTATAATAAACAAGTTGATACTACAAGTTTTTCCTTCGGGGTACATCTAGGGATGTTTTCAGGTTCTCCTTATTAGATATTAATAAGAAAAATATTTTGCTTACATTGACTCATAAACCCTACAGAGTCTTTTCGAACACTGTAGATAATCAGTTTCGATAGGGATAAAAATAGAATAATCCACACAGGGAGATAGGAAGCATGTTAGACTTGTACTCAAAGTTGAAGCAAACCTCCTTGCTAGGTTTTGTATTGACTTTTTTCGGATTGTTGAAGTCTGCAAAAGAATTCACAGGAGAACAGTAGAGTGTGTAACGATTATTTTTTGGGAGATCTCTCTGTGTTATATACCTTCCCTTAGGAAACCCTCATGTGAGTCTGCAGTACCTGTCATGGCCATTTCTGCCACAGGAAGCTCCTGGTTCCCACTCATACACTTTATTTTTGAGACAGCATTTTGCTCTGTTGCCCAGGCTGGGGTGCAGTGGTGCACATACAGCTTACTGCAGCTTTGACTTCCTGAGCTCAAAGTAGCTAGGACTTCATGTATGCACCACCATGCCCAGCTAGTTTTTAATTTTTTTTTTGAGAAACAGTGTCTCCCTATGTTGCCCAGGCTGGTCTCAAACTCTAGGCCTCAAGCAATCCCCCTGCTTCAGCCTACCAAAGTGCTAGGATTACAAGCGTGAGCCACTGCACTCAGCCCCATTCACGCTTTGATTAATCACCGGCATTTCCAGTGTAAGTGGAAGACCATCCGTGGGCAACACCACACAATTTTCAGATATCTTTTACACAAAGTGTCTCATTTCATTCTGTAAAATACCTACAGTTGGGTAGGGATGGTTTCATTATGGGTAAAATAGATGTGGGGAAGGCTCAGTGTTTACTCCATGACGCTGAGCCGCAGTTTCTAAAATCTTTTTAACAGCAGACCTGAACAGAGAGAGTGTCTTTTTTGTTTGTTTGCTTGCTTCGTTTTTAGTTTATACAGTTAAGAAAAAAGAAATCCTGGTGAATTTGGCAGTAGATAACACAACTTATAATAAAACTGGGAAAAACAAAATAAACATTGAGCGGAGATTCTGAAAGTTCTTAGAGCATGCTTGCATCAAGCCGTCCCTTAATTCTGAATCTTCTGTGGTTCCTGCTGTTAGAGCAACATAGCTATTTCCTGAATATCTGTTAATTGAATGATCAGGTGTTAACTCCTAAATACAGGACCCTGTAGAGCAGAGCTCTCACGCTGAGGTCCTACGACACCTCAAGGGTCTGTAGAGAGAATTTAGGGGTTCCATGAACTAGCAAAGGGGAAAAAATTACTTTTAATTTGTATTAGCTTCTAACTGAAATGCAGCATTTCCTTTAATTATGAACGTAGACACACACAGGCACAGTGGTATTAGCAGGACCTGTGATATTGTCACCAGTAGGTATCACAGATATTTTCACATCATGCTTCAGTGGAAACAGATACTTTGAATTCCTGCCTTTGCTCATCACTGCCATGAAATTACATTTGTTGCTAAATGTGCTGATTGATCTTTCATTTCATGTTACTGTTGGGTAGGGCTGTTTTTTAATAGGTGAAATGGAAGTGTGGAAGGCTTAGTGCTGTGGAATGCGGAGTCATGGACTGTGTCTTATTTACTTAGATCTTTTATTTCTTTTATTCTTAATAAAGAAGCACTTACCAGACGTCACAGCCTCGTTTGTTTTGCTCATATCGCGGAGTTTTTCAAGTTTTAGATGCAATTGTTTTCCTTTGCAGTCCTTTGCATTTTATCTTATGTATTCAAAGTTTTCTTCTGAAGAAGGGTCTGTGAGCCTTGCCAGCCTGGCAGAGGGGTCACCAGAAGGCACAGGTTCAGAGTCCTGCTGTGTGCCTGGTGCCCTTTTTGGGTTTCGTGTGTTTGTTTACACGGGTGTAACCCGGGAGACGCTGTGACTCACCAGTGTGCTGAGGCCGTTTTGAGGCATGTGAGAAGACAAGGCACCTCCATGCATGAGGGCAGAGGTTCCCGGTTAGGGGTGGGCGTGGGGATAAGGAGCGCCGGGTTCTGATGCGCTCCCCTCGGTGAGGATTCCTGGAGAAGAGGTCCAGCTGCACACTGCCGCGCACATCAGGTCAGAGCAGACACGGCTGCTTCCGGCACGCCGTCCCCCGAGTGGAGACACGTGGCTTTACCTGTTAAAGGTGGCCCTCACTTGGCTTCCTAAGAAGAGGCGAGAAAGCTTTGAGCATCTACCTTTACCAGGTGGTAGAATGACCTTTTCAGAGAAGTTTTAGCACTTCTCCCAGTCAGGTGGATTTTTAACTCCTGAGTCTGAGAAGCACAGAAAATTCAAATGACCCACAAAACAAATATACCCACAGCTATGGGACATTTGGGAGAAAGCATAGTGAATATACAGTATTTGCAGTGCGCTGGTAATCCTCAGAGTGGCCTGAATTTAATACTCTTGCCGTCCCCATTCTGCAGATGAGGACGGCGAGGCTCAGGGAAGTTAGGAAAAAGTCACAGACCCAACAAGGCGAGGGGCTCAGATTCAGACCTAGTTTGTCTGAATCCATCTCTTACCCGGTATCTCAGAGTAGCTACAAAGGGGACAGGAAGACTTCTTGTTTAAGAATAAAACTCATCTGGTGAAATACAAAAAAAAAAAACAACCAAAAACCCATCAAAACCTTAGTTTTAGCATCTGTCAGTAGATTCTTTATAAAATATGTGTCTAACATATTCAAAATTCATGTTTTTTTCATGTCTCAGGGCATTGTCCCAAGTGATACTTAGCTTGATACAGCCTAATTTGAAGATGAAGTTTCCTTCTTCCCTGTAATTTTCACCTCCATCCTGTGGCCTGTAGGTTACACTTCCCTAATCCCTGGTGGAAATGACAGTGTGTGTGCTACACGTCCGCAGTCACATACCAGGCAGCAGACACCGACCATGGAGGTTGCTGCACTGGTCCTCAGGTGGCTGCGGAACTCTTTTTGCTTCCTTCTTCCAGGGGCTGCTGTATGTAACTTTTTGGTTAAGCAACAACTATTGGGAAAAAAATAAAATCCATATCTCGCCTGTGTATGATCTGCTGACCACCCTCCCTCTGAGTTTACCTGGGGCAGTCTTCTTCCTAAGAAGAGAAGGTTACGAAACAAATGAGTTTCTCAAAACACCGTCCCATCGTTTGCTTTACTGTAAAGCAAACGATGGGACGATGGGACAGTGTTTTGAAAAACTCTCATTTGTTTGGAAACAAATGAATTAGCTAACAGTATTTACCGAGTGACTGGTAGTCACCTCTAATCCTTTGAAGACCTGTTTGCATTCCAGCTCAGGTTTTCTGACTAAGGAGATCAAATCATCTCCTGGACTATTTATTTTTGCCATGACCTAACCCAAGGACTTTGCACTGGGTCGGACCAGTGCAGGCGGCTCCCGAGGCCTTGGGCGCCGTCCTGCCCTGAGTTGCTTACCTTGCTGATGTGGGAGGAGGGAGTGGGGTCAGGGAACCTGCATGTTAAACTAGCTCCCCTTGCTGTTTTAACTTCTAAAAATTGAATTTAAAATTCAACAACAACAACAAAGACCTTCTATCTAGTCCAGCCATCATTATTCACATGGTGTACTGACTTGCTAAGCCTTGCATAGCTGGGGCATGTGGGGCTGGGAATTGTGTGTGGATCTCCCCACTCCTCACCCGAGCACTCTAGAGTGTGTCCATAGAGTGGAACCTACAGTAAGAGTATTATACCCCCATTTCCACCTTTGCTCATTCACCTGTGTCCACACGGTCACAGCCATAGCACGCGTTTATACAGTTGGTTTTATGGGTGTGCTCAATGAACCTCATGTGTTTTACTCAAACAGGCCTCATCCCAGGAGATTGGAAATTTGCTCAAGATAAGGCATGATGGCCAGGTGCGGTGGCTCACGCCTGTAATCCCAACGTTTTGGGAGGCCGAGGTGGGCGGATCACCTGAGGTCAGGAGTTTGAGACCAACCTGACCAACATGGAGAAACCTTATCTCTACTAAAAATACAAAATTAGCCTGGCGTGGTGGCGGGTGCCTCTAATCCCAGCTACTCGGGAGGCCGAGGCAGGAGAATCGCTTGAACCTAGGAGGTTGAGGTTGAGGTGAACCGAGATGGCGCCGTTGCACTCCAGCCTGGGCAACAAGGGTGAAACTCCATCTCCAAAAAAAAAAAAAAAGAAGAAGAAATAAATAAGACCTGAGGACCCAGAGTATCTGGCATGGGGTGTAACTGGAATCCCTCTGCCCGTCCCCTGCAGCTGTGCCTGGAGGCTCCTGTGTCACCTCATCCTGCTTGGCCTTGAGCTGAGCCAGCGGCAGCTCCCTTCTGGGAGCAGTTAAGCAGCATTGATCGAGAAAAAAATCCAGTGCCTCGCTTGCTCCCAAAGTTTCTATCCAGAAAGTCTCTATTGTCTTTTCAGGCTCTCTCACCAGTTCTTTCTTTTTCCTTTTCCTCTGAGCTTCCAAATCAGTGGCTGTCAACCCTGATGCACCTAGAGCTTTAAAATAGATTGTCCTGCCTAGCACAGTGGCTCACGCCTATAATCCCAGCATTTTGGGAGGCCAAGGTGGGCAGACCACCTGAGATCAGAGGTTCGAGACCAACTTGACCAAATGGTGAAATCCCATCTCTACTAAAAGTACAAAAATTAGCCGGGCATGGTGGCACACACCTGTAATCCTAGCTATTGGGAGGCTGAGGCAGGAGAATTGCTTAAACTTGGGAGGCAGAGGTTACAGTGAGCTGAGATTGCACCACTGTACTCCAGCCTGGGCAACACAGCAAGGCTCTGTCTCAAAAAAAGAAAAAGAAAAAGCCAGCCGTGGAACCAATCCCCTGCAGATACCGAAATCCACGGATCCTGAAGTTCCTGATAGGAAATGGTGTAGTATCTGCATTTAACCTGTACACATCTTTCTGTATACTTTAAGTCCAGGTTAATTGTATTGTAAATGCTGTGTTTTCTGTTTTTTGGCTTTTGGGTTTTGTTTGTTTGTTTTGAGACAGAGTCTTCTGTCAGCCAGGGTGGGGTGCAGTGGCACCATCTTGGCTGTCTGCGTTCTCAGCCTCTCAGGCTCAAGCCATCCTCCCGCCTGAGCCCCCCAGTAGTTGGGACCACAGGCATTCGCCGCTATGCCTGGCTAACTTTTGTATTTTTTTGTAGAGACAGGGTTTTCACCATGTTCCCCAGGCTGGTCTCAAACTCCTTGGTTCAAGCAGTCCTCCCGCCTCAGCCTCACAAAGTGCTAGGATTCAAGGAGTGAGCCGCCACGCCCAGCCTAAAATTTTGTGGTTATTTTATATTGTTTTATTTTTCCCTCTGAACGTTTCTGATCCACGGTGGACACAGAGGGCTGACTGCATATCCTCCCAGGACCCACCCTCACACATAGTCATCGTGATGGACCCTCAGGTGACTGGCGTGCTGCTGTAAATGCTGGTGTGCCCAGCCTGCTGCTGTCTGTGTCCTCTCCCCCGAGGCGATAACACCAGCCACAGGCTGGTGACTGCCAAATGTATGCCCACCCCGACCCTCCCTTTCTTCCTCCTCCAGCCTCACGTACCCACAGACAGGTTATCAACTCATCCACTGCGGAAAGTGGGTTGTTCCCCTGTCCACACACGTTAGTCTTAATAGATGCAATACGGTTTAGCCCATTTCCATATCCTCCTGGCCATCTACCGGCCCTGTTAATTCTTCCTCAGATACGTCGCAGACGCATTCTCCTGAGTAGCTGGGACTGCAGGGCCTGCTGCTGTGCCCAGCTGCTTTTCTGTTCTTGGTTCTCGGCAGAAGTGTGCCGACCATGAGAGGCCTTCCTTGACCACCCCATCTGTGCTGTCCCCCACTTCCGTTGCGTTTTTCCTTCATGGCTCTGATCCCCCCCTATCTGCTTACGTCATGAGAACCAGTATGATAATAACGACTCACATCTGCTGCGTGCCTGCTGCTGGCCAGGTTTGTGCCAAACGCTTTACCTTTGTGAGTGCGGCAGGACCTGGAACTGGATTTGTGGTAGTACATACCCTCTTTTCGTTTGAATGAGTTTTCAAACATATTATAATTGTTTGATCTAAATTAATTGGCCTTTTAATCCTTAATTGGTTTTCAAGATATTGAAGTTAGTTTACATAGAAATAACACGTTTTTATAGCAAGGTAAATTGACTAAAAAGAAAAAAATTTTAAAAACCACTTTTAATACTATCCATGAAATAATAAACAGAATTATGTAATTACATTGATAAGCAAAACAGGCATGAACAAACAGATTGGGAACACACATATGACCATTTTTCCTTTGGGAAAATGCTCAATTCACAAGAGCCCAGATGCCTGGGCACTTGAGACAGTGATCAGCTGGCTGGCAGTATCAGCAGGCTGTGGGCCGGCCCACCCGCCCTCCTTTCCTTTCCTTTCCTTCTTCCTTCCCGTCCCTTTTCCTTCGTTACCTTTTTCCTTTTACCTCACCTTGCCTTAGTCTTGCTCTGTTGCCCAGGCTGGAGTGCAGTGGTGGCAGTTGTGGCTCACTGCAGCCTCGACCCTTTGGCTCCAAGCGATCCTTTTGCCTCAGCCTCCCAAGTAGCTGGGACTACAGGTGCACACCACCATGCCCAGCTAGTTTTTAAATTTTTTGTGGAGACAGGCTTTGGTCATGTAGCCTCAGCTGTCTCATGCTCCTGGCCTCAAGTGATCCACCTGCCTTGGCCTCCCAAAGTGCTGGGATTACAGGTGTGAGCTAGCATGCCAGGTCTTTTTTTTTTTTTTTTTTTAGACAGCCTTCCTCTCTCACCCAGGCTGGAGTGCAGTGGTGTAGTTATAGCTTACTGCAGCCTCGAACTCCGGGCCTCAAGCAATCCTCAGCCTTTCCATCCCAAAGCTGTGGAATTGTAGACAGGAGCCACATGCCTGGATGGCTTCTGGGGGCCTTGGCAAGTGCAGGCTTGTCAGAGGAATTGCAGAAGCGGGGATTAGCTAGGAAAACCTCTCTGCTTCTGCCCTTGGGTTTCATGCCAGGCAGTTTTCGTAATGGCAGAACCTGCCCTTACCTACCTACCATGCTGTGCTCACTTCACCTACTGCTGTCCCCTGCTGTGCAGGGAGTTCCCTGAGGGCAGAGATCATGTTAGTTTTGTTCCCCCTTCTGTACAGAGGGTAAAGCCCAGTACCTGGCCTGGAGGAAGGAGGAGCGTGCTGCTTCCGTCTGTATTTCTAGGTCCTCCTTGACCTCTAGCTAAGATGTCATCTTCTGAGCTCTCTTGATGGAGGAGTACCAGGGTGGTGATTGAACATGAAACGTCTTGGCACGGTGGCTCACTCCTGTAATCCTAGCACTTTGGGAGGCCGAGGTGGGAGGATTGCTTGAAGACAGGCATTTGAGACCAGCCTTGGCCACAAAACGAGACCCCGTCTCTACAAAAAAAAAAAAAAAAAAGAGAGAGAGAGAGAGAGAAAGAAAACAAAAACAAAAGACGTGAAAAGTCTCATGCAGAGATCCAGAGCATGTCCCGCGGGGAGGCTTTACCCTGTGCACGGAAGGAGAATAAAACCCACAGGACCTGCGCCCTCAGGGCACTCCCTGCACAGCAGGGGCGGCAGGGGAGAGCGGCGTCGTGGTAGGAAGTAAGGGCAGGGACTGTTGCTTTCGGCCTGTGAGTGTGTGGAATGGGACGTCCACGCCAACACGGCACCCTGGCTCTCCTCCTCCTCTGGCCGGTCACCCCTGGGTTTTTGTCCACGTTTTTGGCCAAGTCCCTTCTTTCCGGCGTGCTCAGACGTGGACGGTGGTCAGTCCTCTGGCGCGGGGTCTCCTCCTGCCCGCTCCTTCTTTGCTTTGGCCCTCGCTCTGCAGCGATGGCTTCGTCTCTCTCTCCTGCCTGGGTGCGTTGCCAGAATCTCCTAGAAGCCAAACGTGTGCTTGTCACCCTCACACCGGCTCTTCTCACCCCCTGCCTGGCTTCCACAGGAGCCCAGGGTGGACGTGCCTCAGGCCCTCGCTGTGACCCTGTCCGTCCTCAGAGACGCCTTCCCCTGCTCTCCTGAATCCGCAGATACCGCATTTGCACCTCAGTCCTGGTTCCGAAACCTGGTTTTTGGTCATAAAGAAGTCACGGAACCGCTCCGTACTTCGGTTTCCTTTTTGTGGGTTTGAGGAAGATTCTGTGGCTTCGTGGGTGATGGCCTGGCGGAGAGCAAGGGCCGGTTTCTGATCTTCAGAGTGAAGAGACAGGCGCGTCGGGAGCTGTGGCGCCGACCCTGTTCTTCAGCTCTTCGTGCCTGGCCTCGTAATGAACACGAATGATCCTTAAAATAAGTTAGGTTTTAAAAATAATATTTTTGTGGCTCACGCTTACAATCCCAATGCTTTGGGAGGCCGGAGGCAGGAGGATTGCTTGAGACGAGGAGTTTGAGACCAACCTGGGCAACATAGGGAAGCCCCTATTGCTTCAAAAAGCCATATTTTTAGATCAGCCAGGCGGTGCATGCCTATAGTCCTAGCTACTCGGGAGGCTGAGGTGGGCAGGTCACGAGCCCGGAGTTCAAGGCCGCAGTGAACTATGATCGTGCCACAGCATTTCAGCCTGGGCAGTCGAGTGAGGCTCTGTTTCAACAAAAAAGAAAAATAAATAAAATATTTCTTTTCTTTTTCTTTTTGTTGAGATGGAGTCTGGCTGTGTTGCCCAGGCTGGGTGCAGCTGCACGATCTTTTCTCACTGCAACCTCCACCTCCCACGTTCAAACGATTTTCCTGCCTCAATCTCCCAAGTAGCTGGCGTTACAGGCACATGCCACCACACCAGGCTAACTTTTGTATTTTTAGTAAAGACAGGGTTTCACCCTGTTGGCAAGGCTGGTATCAAACTCCTGACCTCAGGTGATCCACTCCTCTCCGCCTCCCAAAGTGCTGGGATTACAGGCATGAGCCACTGCTCCTGGCCAAAATAATATTTCTTTATATTACAAAAGTATGCTGATTTTAGGTGATTTTGAAACTAAAAACAAAACAATGACTAATGTAGCAATTGCTATGCACTTTTTGTGAGATTTTTCTAGATTTTTTTTTTGGTTTATTCAACATTTACATATTTAAGGACATAATGCTTTTTAAATAAATATTATATGTTGACCATTTCCCCGACATTAAATTTCTTAAAAAACACAATTTTCACCGTTACTTAATATTCTGTAATTTATATTTGACCATTCATGTATGATAAGGAATCCACGCTGTAACACATGGGCGAATACCTTTTTACTTCTGGATATCAGGCCAGATAGTACTTACCAGCAATTTGCCTGAAAACACTGAATTTGGTCTTCAAGAAGCCTAAACGCATCCTAGTGAATTTTTATCAGATGCCTGAGGAGGGATGTCTTGCCTCTTTCTTTAGTGTGTGCAGGTTGTTATTCATTAGCGAATGTGTGGAAAATAGCGACTAGGTAATGGCCAGGAAGGCAAAGGCAATGACTAACATTGATGTGAATATGGCACATCATTTCAGGAAATATGAATTGTTTCCCTTAAATTCGAAGTGTTATCAAGAGATCCGCTTCTCAAACTGTGGCAAGGGCAGTTTTGTAGGGGAGAGCGGTAATGTATGTTATTTGTGGGGTTTCACTAGAATTGAGAGGTACACCCGATCCCTGTGTGGGTTGGGTAATGTCGCTTTAGAGTGAAGGTTTTCTTCTTCCGAGTGGCTCTGAGAGGAGAGGAAGTGGCTGCAGACTCTCAGTCCTGCATCAGAGCCTTTTCTTAATCATTCACCCATTAAATATGTGACCTTGGGCAAATTACTTATCACTGCATTGAGACTCGGTTTCTTATCTGGAAATTAATCAGCATTAAATATTTTATGGTTCTCTGAGTGTTTCTTTGAGAGTTTTTCACTCTCTAGTTAATGGTATCCCATGATGAAGGTTTTAAAATTGTTTTTTGTTTTATGGCCGTCTCTTAGAGTTTTTCTATGTTGCAAACTAGGAATTAAGAGAATAGAGACTTTGAAAATTTTGTCTTATAAAAATTGTAGTGTTGTTTTCTTTTTCAAGTTCAAGTGCTATTAAATTGCTTTCAGTTCATAATCTAGGGAATATCTTACAAGTATTCTCAGAACACTATAGAAATATGCACTTAACTCTCTAGCATGTTTTAAATTACCCAGGACTTTTCTTGTTGAGATTTAGATATGTACTAGGTTTAAATTCTAAAAGATTACAAATTGTTGAATATAATTGTCATCTTCGTAGAGCAAATGAATGGAGCAGAGTCCATGTCTGCTTGGTGGGCGGCACCCTCATCCCAGGGCCTCGTGTTGAGCAGGTGCCTAAGAAATGCTGCTTAAACAAGTGAAAATGCAGAGACACGTTTTTAAATTTAAAAAATAAGCTCTGTCCTTTCTTATCTTTTTTTGTAAAAGCAAAACAAGATTTAAAACCCACACATAGAATAACAGGATCATTCTATCTGTTACCACCTTCCAAAGATTGCCTTCATTTTAATTAAAATCCAAGTGAAACAAAAATGGAGACACTGGCCAGACGTGGTGGCTCGCACCTATAATCCCAGCACTCCCGGAGGCTGAGGCAGGGGGAGTTCGAGACCAGCCTGGGCAGCATGATGAGGCTCCATCTCTATTTAAAAAATAAAAAGTGCTGACCCTACAGAAGCCTATACAAATTAAATGAATAAATAGCACATAGGGCTGATCTTCTGAAGAGGAGTGCGGTCAATAATTTTATATTTTATGAGGTGGTGACCTAAAAGAAAGTATTTGTGTGTGTATGTGTGTGTTTGGGAGAGGGGTACCTCCTAGAACATTGAGGAGTCTGTTGTCACCTGCGTGTGTGTGTGGTGATGCAGGGTTGAGTGAAGGAATTGTTGGGGTGTAGTGGAGGTTGTGCTGAGTTGGAAAGGAAATCTAATTGCCAGGAACTTTTTATTATCATTTGCTAACAAAGCTAATGGCAAGATCTATGCATTATAATGTATTTCTAAGTCATTACCGAGAATTTCTCTTGTGTAAATGTCCAAGGACTCTGAGTATGTCCTTTCTGCCATCGCCAAGCTCTGGGGCCTTTTTTTTAACAGGCCAGAGCCGAAGTGAGCCCTGGAGTTGTGCGTTCTCTCTTTCTCTCTTACTCACTGCTCCGATAAGCAGACTTCCTTGGGCCCATTTTTCACCGCCGTTAGCTGACGCAGGCGCCTGCGGGATCGAAGGTAGAAGCAGAGACACCCTGGAGCACAGGCACTTCCTGCACATTAGCCATGTGCTGTCACGGTGGCTCCACCCAGCTGTGGGCCTGGCGCCAGGGACTGAGTGGAATTGAGGGTGCCCATCTCGGGGAGGTAATCAAAGGCAGCCCCATGCCAGGGTGCAGGACAGCACCGGGAGCCTTGCACAGTGTCTGCTGAGCACTGCAGCCAGGTACTCGGACGGGTCTGCAGACCTGCCCTCATGGTCCCTGGGCATACTTTGTCCCCTGCTGCCTGTCAGCTTTCAGTATTTTCTCATCAAACCAGATTCCAATGTTGAGTGTTTTTTTTCTTTTTAAGAAGAAACATGCCTGGCAAGCAATTCTGTACAGATTGACAGTTTTTCTTTTTCATGTTATTTCATATTTCACATTTGTCAGCATATCTAAGACAAAGCTGGAACGGACTCAGGTGGGAACTGACATGACAGCTCACTAACATTCCGCCCCGTGATGGGCTCAGGCTGCTGTGGTTCAGCAGGGTTTTGGCATGAGTGGAATACGGGGCCATTCGAGCTTCTGGTTTACTTGTGTTTTGAGGCCTGTGGCACCTGCTGCGTGACCCGCCGGACATGGGAGTGAGATTCCCGTTCAGCCTCCCAGGCTGGGAGCAGGCAAGCTCAGAACTGTGCAGGCTGTGTCCTGCTGCCCCACACACCCGCGCTCTTCCTTCTCTCTGTGCTCCTCAGAGGTAAGGCTGATGGTCATGAGAACTGCATGGAGGCCAGGGTGCGCGCTGGCTCCCGAGTGCTCTGCCGAATGCCATCTCCCTGCTTTTGGATGTGTTCTGTAAAAGCCGGGCTCTGTTCCCCCACCTTCCCCTGGAGGTGGGCTGCTGCCTGCTTCTCCTATGCCTGAAATGAGGAGAAGATGGTTTGGGAGGGGTGGCTGACAGCAAGCTGTTCATTAGCAGCAGCCTTCTGCCGTGGGTGCTCAGTGAGTGGCAGCGGCAACATTTTAAAAAACAGAGATCAGAAAGAGAACTCTGCAGAAAGAAGCACCCTGTTCAGTGACTTTCTGAAGCTAGTGGAAGGAAGGCCTGCTTTCAAGGCTGTCTTTCGCGTGAGCCCCATGGCCCCCTCAAGGACAGAAGGTTCGGAAGCCTCTTCCGGGTCTTCCTCTCTCCCACTGTGGCCTTCTTGGCTGCCCTGGCATACAGGTGCCCTGACCAACAGGGAGGAAGGCTCTGGAGACCGGGAGCACGTTCCAGCGGGAATTGGGACCTCCAAGGGCTCTGCGTGCCAGCAGGAAGGAGGCGCACTGGGGACGAGTAGGAGCTGGAGGTCACTTTGTTCAGACAGCCACATCAGGGCCCCGGCATGCCCGTGCTGATCACCTGCGAGGCACAGGGGAAGGTGGGATGGGGCAAGATCTGTGAGGTTGGAGATGCGGGCAGACTCATCACTGCATCGTTTATATCCCTTATCACTCAATTGTCAGTGTTCATTCATCTTTTTCATGTATTACATAAATTGAAATATATACTCACACAACTAGTAAGTAACTTATTATTAAATTATTTTAAACATTTAAATTTGGTTACAAATATATTTAATGAGACCTGCCTTAACATCACAGACCAAATCTGTTAGATTCTCTTAAATACTCACGAAAGAGAACATGTAGGTCTTGTGGCAGCAACAGCAAAACTCGTGATAACGCTTAACGCAAGCGTCGGTTCCGTGGGTTTGAGTCATTTCTTTGTGATTTCTGAACCTATTTTATATTTTTCCAGTGATCTAGTCACCTTAACAGATATTAAAGGAAGTGTGATCTCAGCAACTGTGTTAGATTCCTGGGGCTGCCGTAACAAATTACTACAAACTTGGTGGCTTAAGACCAAATTTATTCTCTCAGTTCTGGAGGCCAGAAGTTCGAAGTCAAGGGGTTGGCGCTGCTGCTCCCTTCTGGCGGCTCCGAGGGAGAACCGTTCCCTGCCCCTCTCAGTTTCTGGTGGCTGCCGGCCATCCTCGGCATTCCTCGGCTTGTGACCTCGTCCCTCCAGGCTCTGCTCCGTCTTCACGTTGCCCTCTCCTCTGCGGGCCTTTTCTGCTCATCTCTTCTGAAGACCCTTGTCACTGGATTTAGGGCCCACCTCAATCCAGGATGATGCCATCTCAAGACTTTTAACTGAATGACACAGGCAGGGCCAGGCACGGTGGCTCACGCCTGTAATCCCAGCACTTTGGGAGGCCAAGGCAGGCGGATCGCTTGAGGTCAAGAGTTTGAGGCCAGCCTGGCTAACACGGTGAAACCCCATCTCTCCCCAAAATACAAAAAGTTAGCTGGGCATGGTGGCTTATGCCTCCCAGCTACTCAGGAGGAGTCACTGAACCTGGCAGGTGGAGGCTGCAGTGAGCCAAGATGGTGCCACCACACTCCAGCCTGAGTGGCAGAGCAAGACTCCGTCTTAAAAAAGGTAAAACGAAACAAAAAAAAAAGAAGAAAATGAATTCTACCTGCAAAGACCCTTTTTACACCTTCACAGCTTCCTGGTGGACATTATCTTTGGAGGGGCCACCTTCAACCTGGTGTCTTTTCCTGAAATGACAAATTCTTTATATTTGGCTAATGCGCTTGTGACCCAGTATCCCATCCAAATGACACGCTCACCTGGAACATGTTTGAAAACACATACAGAGTTTGTCAGCGTCTTGCCGGTATCACGAGCAGCTTTTATTGAGCTTTTACCTTCCAGGAGTTTGGGGCCCCATGTGGGTGGTCAGCTCTCCTCTGGGGCCCTCCGGCTAGTCCGTCATTTTGCAGCTCATCCTGCTCCCACCTGTGTGCACAGCGTCAAGCCTTTCTGTTTCTGAGACTCGCTTCCTCCTTCCCTGTAGGGTTGGCTTATCCAGAGGCATTCTCAGAGACACATTTGTACGCTGTTTTATAAAAGGTATTAGTGGTGGCATCTGAGCAGTCATCCACACCCACCTCTGCTGCTTCCTAAAGTGGATTAAAAATAACCCTAATGTATTCTCCCTTCCTTCGTTGCACTGGCTGCTCCTTTCATTTTGATATTCATTGACGAATCAGGGCCTTTACAGACTCAGCTTGTCTCCCTTCGCCATTATTAACTCTGTTCTCTTTTGCTTGTTCGAATGGTCACAACAGGGTGCATGGTAGTCCTTTTAAGATGGCTGTTACAGGGGCCGGGCGGGTGGCTCACGCCTGTAATCCCAGCACTGGGAGTCTGAGGCGGGTAGATCATGAGGTCAGGAGATTGAGGCCATCCTGGCCAACACGGTGAAACCCCGTATCTACTAAAAATACAAAAAATTAGCTGAGCGTGGTGGCACGTGCCTGGAGTCCCAGCTACTCTGGAGGCTGAGGCAGGAGAATCGCTTGAACCCAGGAGGCGGAGGTTGTAGTGAGCCGAGATCGCGCCACTGCACTCCAGCCTGGGCCAAAAGAGCGAGACTCTGTTTCAAAAAAAAAAACAAAAAAGATGGCTTTTATATGCCTTATCACTTCTACCCCAGACCTCCGGAAGTGGTCTTTGCTTTCTGGAAACCCGGTGTTGCAGGTCCCTCTTTGTTTTTCCCTACGGAATCAGCAGCTCTGCTAGGAGCCCTGTTAAGGTCTTACCTAAATCTGGGCACCAGAACATTGACTTGCTGCTGATGGATTAGAGGCCATCCTTTGGAGCCGCTGTGGTGACAGAGCTGGAAAGAGTTGTTTCTGTTTGTTTCATTTTAATATCCTGAAGTTACATAGATATTTTCAGTGTAACTCTTACTTTTCTTGTCATTTATTTTGTTCTTTTTTTGAACAAAGCTTCTCAATTTATTTTCTCTGTGAGGTGCTAATTTGAGTCTCTATCTTCTTTAATTGTACCTCTTCTTTTTTTTCATTCAAATTCCATTAGCAAATAATCCTTGGATACTTTCTCATTCACTTACTGAGAAGTGGAAAAGGTTTAGGACGGGGATCGTTTCTGGTTTATATCCAGATGCTTTTGGTATGCAGTCCTGGCAAGTGACTTAAACCACTGAGACCCCTTTCCTTGTCTCCACAGTGGGAGAGTCGTTAGGTCACAGGAGCCTGAGGATTAAGTGAGATGTAAAGTACTGAATGCCTGGAATACAGTCGGGGCTTCCTAAACGGGTGGCTGAAGCAGGTGACTAAGGAGTGGCTGAGCGGGTGGCCGAGAGGCTTGCCCGAGGCTGCTCCTGAGACCTGTTCTTATTCCTGACTTTCTGGTGACAGTGTTGGAGGAGCGTAGGGTCATGGTAGGGAGGGGGCTGCTTTCTCAGCTGTAGTAAACCTGGGCTGAGGAAGGGCTGTAACCCTCCTGAGCGCTGGGACTCTTCGTGTGAAGGAAAGTGGATTTGATGTCAGACAGACTTGGGTTTTAATTGTGAAACTCTGCAGAGCTGTGGACAGATTACTTTGTCTTTCCGGGCATATAAAATAGTTTTGGTGTAGTTCACTTTGAAATTGCTCGAAGCTCATAAAAATCACCCCTAAATGATGCTGTTTCCTTTGTGCTTATTTTACACATTGTTTTGTTTCTTTTCCATTTTCTTAAAAAGTGAATTGGAAATGTGCAGCCTTTGGACTTAACGTAAGCTGTGCTGTCACGTGTTGTCCCTGTTTAGAAATGGTCTCACTCCTGCCTCACCCCACCTACCACTCCCGCCCGTCGCTGTGAGCTCAGTGCCTTGGAATCAGTTATGCTGCGAAAAGCTTATAAATGGCATTTCTAACTCATTTCCCTAATTATAGCTTAGGGATTTGTACCCTCTTTTTAATTGTTCATTTCCTGGTAATTCTCCCCCTTAAAAAAAAAAAAAGAATTAGAGTGATGAAGATGAACTCAACTAACATTTATTGTAAACTCACTTTGCCCTGGGCACTGTGCTGAGTGCTCTGCGATACACTAACTGATTGTAGCTTCACCTGTCTCTGTGGAATGTGTTATAATCACCCCCATTTAGCAGATGAGACTGATGTGTCTCACAAGGTCACAGATATGGAAAACAAAGGACTGGAACCAAACCTCAGACCGTCTGACTCCAAAGGCCCATGCTCCTAACTATGAAATCTGTTCTGTTTTATTTGTTTTATGGTAATGGGGTAGGGATAAAATGTTAAACAGATTCGCAGTGCTGTAAGGTAAATGGGCCAAGCTTTGTGTAAAGGGTTTCTATCAAAACAAAAAAGCAAGGAGATAAGGGATTTGTAACCTTGTCTTTTTTTTTAACTTGAACAAAATTCATTCTTATAATTTGAGAACATATTGTTCCAAATAGATCAGATTATTTCATTAAAATGTATTTGTTTCTTGATTCTGTTACATATAAAATTATATGTGGAGAAAACGTGTGCAAAGAGATGCTAGGATTTCAGTACAAGACAGAGCTTTCTAGTGAAAGCTAATCTTTTTTTTTTAGAATAAAAAGAATGAAAGAAAGAAAGAGGAAGAGATTTTAGAAAAAGAGAGAAAAGGAGAAAGAAACAGCAAAAGAAAGAAAAAAAAAGAATGAAAGAGAGAAAGAAAGAGGAAGAGAAAGAGGGAGAGAGAATGGGATTCTTGTTTTATTGCCCAGGCTAGAATACAGTCTAAAAATGGGTATTAAAAACCTCTTTTATGCCAATAATTGTGTT
>PVKP010020967.1:0-39906 GCA_004027715.1 Plecturocebus donacophilus
CTTTCTTTCTTTTTTTTTTTTTTTTGAGATTGTCGCCCAGGCAAGAGTGCAGTGGCACAATCTCGGCTCACTGCAACCTCCGCCTCCCGGGCTCAAGCAATTCTCCTGCCTCAGCCTCCCAAGTAGCTGGGATTACAGGCACCTGCCACCATGCCTGGCTAATTTTTTGTATTTTTGGTAGAGACGAGGTTTCAGCATGTTGGCCAGGCTGGTCTTGAACTCTTGACCTTGTGATCCACCCGCCTCGGCCTCCCAAAGTGCTGGGATTACAGGCGTGAGCCACCGTACCCAGCCTCTTGCTGCTTTTCATGTAGTAACAATACTGTCCACCGTTCTTCTCTGAGGAACAACGCGTAGAACCGATACTTCTAGAACAAATGCTTAGGGCTTACTGCTGTCCAAGGTGGGAAATGCATCAGATTTAAATTATCTATAAAAGTAAAGTAGATGTCATTCCTTACATAGTTTCCCCTAAAGTAGAACTCTGGGAGCCTCTGAGTGTGCACGTGTGCATGTGTGTGTGTGGGTGTGTGCATGTGTCCTATGAGAGAATACATGGTGAATGGAAACGGACTCAGTCACCATTGGGTTTATCTCCTTGGTTCACTTTGACTGCTCTACACTGTTAAATTGTTTCTATTGTTTGGCATCTATGGTTTCATTTATAACCAGAGTGGACTGCTTTGGCTATAAAAAGTGACAAAGACAGGAAACATAAAAATCATTTATGTGGAGCCACCCCAAGTTAATGAGGAGCCCAAGAATGATCATTCTGCAAATGTGCCTCAAGGTTATTTTTACCAGATCCATAAGTTGTGATCATCTGATCCAAGTTCTTATATAGGTCATCTAAATGTCCTTAGTACGTCAAATGAGAGGAAGAAAGAAGGGTGTCGGGGGGGCAGATGATACAGAGATAATTTAGCCAGCTTGTCTTTTATTGATTGGAAAAAATTATTACCAGCAATGTGTTATTTGGGAGAAGAACTTATAATCTCTCTCTGAATCCTGCTTTATTTAGCTCCTCATTTAGATAACATTTGAACATTACTAAAACACCGCAGTTGATTTTTCTTACGCTCAAAATGCACGAATTCTAAAGATCGGGTCACAAAAGCAGTTTTTAATCTATTTTTAAAGCTGATGCACATAATTAAGTTTCAATTATGTTTTAGATATGTTGGTCCCCAAACCAAAATGTCATTTTTTATTTGTCAACAAATCAGTCTTTCCTTGCACAACTAATTTAAAGGAAATGAAACATTGTGTATAACTTGTTAAATGGGAAAATGTTGAAATGTGTCTTTATATATAATGAACGTTATTTTAAAATGGTCTTTTAATGCTCATTTAATATAATCTTTGAATAATATACTCATATAAAATATTTAACTAAAAATCTTTTTTTACCATAAGCCAAGCAAAAATGATAAAATGATTTTTTTTTAATTGTAGGGGGTTTGTGAAATTATGGATTACTGTGAAAGGAGTTCATTAGTCAAAAACAGGATTGGAAATGCCGATCTAGAGACACAAAACCCAGGGATTTCAAGAGGGAGCTGGAGACGGGGAGAGAGTGAGGGCAAGGGAGAACCAGTCCCAGCCTGGTAAGGAATGTGCGGCTTCTTCCTTGGCCGCCAACAAATACCCCTCTCACCAGGGCCCACCAGACTGGGGCTCCATAATAAATACCAAAAGTAGCCAGAGGCAAGGGCACTGAGGAGTGTTACCTTTGAGTTCATCCTTCAAAGAACTCAAGCCTGGGCGGGTAGCAGGGTGAGCCCCCTACCTGCGTCCTACTCTGCTGTGGGCATAGGGAGTAAGTTGGAGACACAGATGAAAGGAAGCCGTTGTCCCCCAAGAGAGCAGCCCGAAAGGAGCAGCCCTTGGCTGATCCCCGCTAAGCTGCTTTGCCAGCTTGCCTTAGATTAGACTGGGTGTACTGGGGGCAGGCGACATCATTTCTGAGAACTGGCTGTCACATGACTTAGCAGAACAACAACAGCCAGGTGGAATTTTGTCCCCAGCACCATTTGTAAGCTCTGGAAGGACCATAGGACACTGGTGACCCAGACTGGGTCTCTTTCTTTATAGGGCACACATCAAAGCCCGGAGAGGTGGGAAGAGGCTGCCCGGGGCCTTGGGGTGGCCCGAGAGAGTGCTGTGTATACATTCTTCCAGGGTCCCTGTGTGCATTCTTCTAGTGTTCTAGGGCAAGGGTGTGTGCCATTTCAAAGATACTGATCACAGAGGAGGATTGTGCCCCTCCCATGCCTGAGGAATGCCTCTGAACTGGGGAGATGGCCTCAGGGTCATGGGAAAGGCTCTTGGGAGGGACAGCTGGGTTCTGGAAGCTGTGGGAAGGGGAGGAAGGAATGATTAGGGCAGAGGGTTAACTTACGCAACAGCAGAAACCGTTCTGCTGTGGTCAGGCTCTGCAGGTGTGTTGTGACCCTCCTGCGGGAACATTTATTTGTATCTATTCCAGCTGGTTGACCTGCCACAGCCCATCCTCAAATGTATCAATCCAAGGTACTATTATTTATAGAATCATTGACTCATGAGCTCCCCAGGGCTCCCCTGCCAAGTGACTTCCCAGCGGCCACTGGTCACCTCCACAAACAGGAGCTCCCAACTGAAGGGAGGCCCCTCCTCCATTAGCTTTCCCCCTCCTGTTCTGATTCTTTCTGCCCCTCAGGGTCTCCCAGAGCGCACCTGGTCTGCTATAGGACAGCCTTTCAGACATGTACAGACAGCAAAGACACCCTCCCCGCCGCTGCAAATAAACACCCACGCTGCAAGAACATCTCCTGCCCCAGCTCTTCACACATACTTTTCATGTCCTTTTGGCATCTCAGTCATGTCTCTAAATGGGCTGCAGTTTGTCAACATCTCACAGAAAGCATGGCCTAAGAACCCAGTGCAGCTCTCAGAGCTGTGACCAGGCAAGCAAAGGGCCCAGTTGCCAGCTCTTTCTGCCAAGGTCTCAGTACACAGCTGGACCCACCCTCATCTAACAGCTCTTCTGGAAGCTTCTGAGTTCTAGCGGGGGTGATACAGTCTGCCACAAGGGTGAGGTACACATGCTGCACCCTGAAATCTAACCTTTAGTAGAGCCACATGAGTCGTTCAGAAGAGAACGTTGCTTCCAAGGCCTTTTCTGATCCTAACCGGACAAGCGATGGCACTCTTGCATAGAGTAATGTGGATTTGAGCCGTTAAACAGTTTGCTCACAGATACCCAGGCCTCTTGATCTGATGTTTCATGTCCCAGGTGACCACTGCATGGTGCCTCTGAGCATCCCTACTCTCTTTCCCAAAACAGTACCTACTGGGAGCTCGGGTCTCCTGACTCCACAAGAAGGTGCTGGCTAATTGCACGGCAGAAAACTGCAAGAGCCAATTCGAAAGGGGGGGCCACACGTTGATCTTTCTAGGCTGAATATTTTTACGGTGTTCTATATTTACACCAAAATGGAGGTGAACTTAACAATATGGTGTTATCACAGGAAATGAATGAATCTGTCAAAAATCGCTCTTTTACTGAATGACTTCTTTAACCTGAGCTGCCAGAAAAGTCTATCACAGTGGGAAGTCATGCTTTAGATGGTGTGTCCTGATGAAAAATTGATATTGGCGGAAATAACATTTTTTTAAACTTCTAGGTGTTAACAGTAACTTTGAGTTCCCTGTGAGGCTCAGAGGGGTGGCGTGTTCTGCGTGGCCACATCCGTGTTTATTAGTTTGTGACCTTCCGCTGTGGCATTTCATCGTCACAGCAAAATTGCAACCTTTCAGTGCCTGCAGACAGTCACGTTAAAACAGCTTTGAGGGAGAGATGGCTCATGTGGTCAGGCATTTTGGTGTCACACTCAATTGGCTAAACATAGTCATTTTGGGTTCTATTATTGACTAATTTGGGTAATTCACCTACTGGGAAATATTTAAAGATAAAAATATAAAACCCTGTCAGTGTATGAGCAAGGTCCTTGATGTCAGTTTTGTGACATATTTTTAAACACTGGAATCTGTTCTGTGGAATATTCTGGCATGTTGTAGTTAAGTAAAACAATGTTGGGAGCCCATCAGCTGTCTGTCTGCCCATCTTCCTGTGCTCACGGAGGCTCCGATCCAGGTGGTTATTTTATACCTGGGCGGCTCCAGTTTAATAGAGAATGCCATTAACAAGCGTGCCAGAGTCTATCCCTGCCTGCAGCCTTGATTAGCCATCAGCATTCGTGAAAGCTCATTTCTTGATTGGTGTTGAAATATGTCACACCCTGATGGAGCATTGCAGGCTATTGCTGCTGACGGATTAATGACCGAGCACCTGCCGCATGGCCTCATCCACTACAACTGCCATCCAGAGGGAACAGAGTTTGGGCCTGTCTGCAGAAGACCTTGGAGTGTTGAGGTGGGCAGGTCTGCGAATCTGTATGGGCGGAAATACAGGGGAGCTGAGTCACTCTGGGACAAGTGGCTGTGTCTTTTGCTATCCCCTGCATGTGAGGGTTGGGACCTGAAGGCCCGTGTTCCCCCAGTGATGTTTTGAGGTAGGTGTTTAGGGTCTGGCATGGACATAGGATTTCACTAGTTTCCCCCAACTTCTATCCCTCCTTCCTGGCATTCCATAGTCACTTTACTATGCTTTGTGTTTTGTGATGATGGGTGTTCTGGTCTCAACTCCTGCCATCTACCTACACCAACAATGACCACACACCTGCTGTGTGCAGGCACCATTGCCAGAGTGCATCATACAGGTCATCGTAGAGAAGGCAAGAAAGGTGCCTTGTTTACCCCCACCCCCCCCACACACACACACTTAATTGTGTTATATGATTGATACTCATTCTAAGTGGCTGTTACGAGTCAAATTGTCATGTGTCGCTGATTGGTGAAGAATGTCCCTCTTCTCGTGCCCAAACCTGTGGGCTAAATTGGAGCTCAGCATACCCTGAAAATTTCATAAGATTTCATATGATGCAAGGAATGATTTGGGGCCACTGGCTCCCCGACCAGAACCAGCAGAGTCTCCCAGTACTTCTTTGGTATTTTGCTTTGCAATGTCCTAATTCCTTTAAGTCTCCTTTTCAGACAGTCTATAGAAAGTTCTACACTCCATCTCTCTGCCCAGGTTAAGCTGGTCTGGATTCTGGGTTCTCATCCTGATGCTGCTGGTAACTCAAGGTACAGCCTTGGTTGGGCTGGTGTCTTCTCTCTGGGCCTTGGCTTCCTCCTTACACAGCAAGGGAGTTTGCAACTCATGGTCAACTCTTTGCGTTAGGATTGTGAGCATCCACCTCTCCCCAACACCAGGCTGCACTTGGGAACGTATGTTCACACACACACAGGCACACACCTGTGCACACACGGTCAGCTGGGCCCCGCTCTGTCACTCATGAGCCAGGGCCTCTAAGGTCTGTCCTCTTCATGTGAGTGGCTTTCGTGCAGCCCAGGGAGCCATGGTTGCGGCGCTGGGGCCTTGGTGCCCACGTGTCCCTGGGAGAGGTTGCATTGTGCAGTGTGGCGGGCTCCTGTGTGTAAGCCACCACCCGGCCCTTAGGGACAGAGCTTCAGTTGTGTGGTCTCACTGCACTCTACAGTAACATAACTGCCTTTGGGAAACAGTCCGAGGAAACAGTGGCTGTTTGGGAAACAGTTTGGGAAACAGGCCAAGCACAGTGGCTCACACCTGTAATCTCAGCCGTGGCGGGCAGATCACCTGAGTTCAGGAGTTTGAGACCAGCCTGGCCAACATGGCAAAACCTCGTCCCTACTAAAAATAAAAAAATTAGCCAGGCGTGTTGGTGGGCGCCTGTAATCTCTGCTACTCTGGAAACTAAGGCAGGGAGAATTGCTTGACGCCGGGAGGTAGAGGTTACAGTGAGCTGAGATTGCACCACTGCACTCCAGCCTGGGCGACAGAGCGAGACTCCATCTCAAAAAAAAAAAAGGAAGTTTGGGAAACAGACAGGAGGGGAAGGGAAATCACCTATAACACCACTTTCCCTTCCAACAGCTACCACTATCATTTTGTAATTTTCCTTCTACTGACTGTTTTAATTTATAATTTTTCAATTGTTTTTTATACTTGGCACTATAATAGGCACTTTACGTATATTAACTACTTGAATCTTCTCAACAATCCTTTTGGATAAAAATGAATGAATCTTATTTTATAGATGAGAAAACCTAGTGGAGGTTGAATGCCTGGGTATATCCAGCTTGCTGGGGCTGGGATTTGAACCCTTGCCGTGTGACTCTGGACCCTCTCTTCCTTCCACTAGTGCAGTGGTTATCAGATTTCACCTGTCTGAAAGTCACCTGGAAGACTTGTTAAACCTATTCCTGGAATTCACCTCCAGAGCTTGCGATTCAGTGAAGCCAGGTGAGGGAGGCCTGCCATCCTGTACTTCCAGCAAACCCCCAAGCAATGCCAGTGCTGCTGGAATGGAAACCACACATTGAGAACCATTGTAATAGCCCATACTGCTGCCTTGTGAAAACCTCATTCTCGATCCTGATTTCTCCACTCATTCTGAAAGAATTCACTATTTGGCTTCACACACATCACTTTCAGTGACTACCTGAGATGACGCATGTTCTAAAAGGGATCTGTCGCTTGTTGCTTTGGAATTCACAAACCTGCCTTAGCTCAGAGCCCAGGAAAATCACCTGCAGTTAAATCCCTCCCTGAGAAGGGCTCTCTGGGCCCTCCAGCTGGCCCAAAAGGGACAGGTGCCTTAGATCATTACATCAGTGGCCAGTGCCATTCAGTTACCTAAATCTGACCCATTCTTCAAGGCACTGTTCAGCTTTTACCTTCCCCAGGAAACTCACCCTGCCTCCCTCAGCCTGCAGAATCTCTTCCTTGCTGATCCCTCACACCTGTGCTACTGTGATCAGTGACTACGTGAGGGAACTAATTTTTTTCTTTCTGAATAGTGAGCCTCAGATCCAACAGCCACGGACTATCAGCCCTGCAAGGCCCTTGGGCGGCATTTGGTCCAGTCCCTCCATTTTATAGATGGTAAAACCGAGGCCCAGAGGCAAAGAGAATTGTCTCAGATCAAAGAGAGTGCTGTGCCTAGAAAGTCCATTTTGAATTAATTCTTGACAACCACATTTGGACCTTACAGTAGGTTTACATTTACTGCTTAAAATGACTTCCCAGATATCCCTACACTGAAAGAATGTAGACTTGAGATAGACGGACACAACAGCTACTCCTCCCTCTCTGCTGTGAGGCCTGGAGAGTGTCCCCAGAGCTGCTGCAGTGGTCTTGCTGGAAAACCCCTCTAGCACCTGTGTAGAAGCGTTGGGAGGAGGTGCCTCTATTCTGTATCCCATTCCAGACATTTCAGAGGTGTACGTGGAGTCCACGGCACCCACAGCTCTTCCTGCTCTCCCAAGGCTGGAGCTGAGTTTACAGGTGTCCAGAGTTGGCAGATGGGTCCTTTATTTAAATGTGTGACCCTGTGTTCGGAGCTCAAGGCACAGAACAGCAATGCAGTGAATAAGACCACAGCTGGTTTTTCTCCGTGGGAAGGAAATATGCCTGGAGGCTTCTGATTTTATTATCTAACAAGTGTATTTTCTCTGATGTGGGCTCAAAATGGGGAAAGAATAATTATTCCCAGCAGCTCCACCTCTGCCGTCTCGTCCCGGGACTCCCTTGACAGGCTCCCTGCCAGCCCTGCTCCTCCGCCTGCAGCCGCCCCTCAGAAGCTGCCATGAACATGGGTGGTGGGAGATTCTTCTTCATTTCAATTTCACTCTTTTTTTTATTCTTATTACAAAAGCAGTGAAAACACATGTTCATTATTTTAAAATCAGAAAATATGAACCAAAAAGAAATGAATGAAAATACCTCATCATACCACCCACCCCAGGGATAACCAAGTTTAAAACTGTGGACAATCACTTCCAGATCACTGTTTCTTGAAGTTTCCTCAGTGGCTTTCTTGTTTCAGATTTTGATACACATGTAAACATGCTATTTAGTGCTATCGTTTCCTTTTTTACCACACATGAAACTATGCTTATGTATAGTGGAACTTGCTTTTTGCACTTAGAGAATCTCGGGTACCTTTCATGTCAATGCTTGAAAATCTTTATTTATTTATTTTTTGAGATGGAGTCTTGCTCTGTGGCCCAGGCTGGAGTGCAGTGGCACAATCTTGGCTAACCACAACCTCCGCCTCCCAGGTTCAAGCGATTCTCCTGCCTCAGCCTCCTGAGTAGCTGAGATTACAGGCATGTGCCACCACGCCTGGCTAATTTCTCTTTTTTAAGTAGAGACAAGAGTTTCACCATGTTAGTCAGGTTGGTCTCGAACTCCTGACCTCGTGATCTGCCCACCTCGGCCTCCCAAAGTGCTGGGATTACAGGCATGAGCCACCACGCCCCACTGAAAATCTAATTCATCTTTGTTAAATAGCATTTTATAATTAATAATGCCAAAGCACTAATTGACATAGTCCTTCTTTGTTGGCTATTTAAATTACTTTCAAATTTTGCCCTACAAACAACACACCTATCTGTGCTCTTGACTGGTTACCACTAGTTATTTCCCTGGTTATTTTTTAAATGAGGAAGCTTATCTATTCATTTGTTGGAGGAAATATTGTCTGGTCACATGCTGTGTGCCAGCCATGGTGCCCCATTCTGGGGATTCAGCACAGCAGTGCATGAGACACAAGGTCCCTGTCCTTGCATTTCTGGAAAAGGAGCATGGCTTATAAATAAGACACATGTAGATTTAAAAGACCATTGCAGATTGTGATAAGTGCTATAAAAAAATCAACAGGGTGTTGGGATTGAGGGAGATGGCAGTGGAGCTCCTGTGACAGAGCTCAGAGAAACCTCTCTGAGGAAGCGTTTTTGAGTTGAGACCTGCGAGAGAGGCAGCCAGGGCTGGGTGAGCTGTGCAGGCGCTGAGGCAGAAGGGGCTGGTGAGCTGGGGAGGCAGCAGAGCCAGGAAGTCAGGGCAACTGGTGGAAGACGTTGAAGTTGGCCGGAGCCAGGTCACTCGGGTTTCCATTGGCTCAGCCAGTTTGCATATTCCATTCCAAGAACAATCAACGGCAGGGAGGGTGAAGAGACAGGAAAGGGCATGGTGAGGGGGACGGGGCAGGGGGCAGGGGGTGGCCCACAAAGAAAAGAAGGAATCAAAGGGGACTTCGGGGCTCATTCAGGAGGGGCCTGGTGCTGATTCCTTGCTGACATTCAGAGTGTGTGTCCTCCGTTGTCTTGGTAAAGGGAAGGGAGCACCTCCTGGCCTCTGGCCAGTTCCCCTTCTGGTGGCAGAGCACCCTCGGGTCAGCCAGCGCTTTTCTGCTCCTGCAGAGTCTCGCCAGCCTCTAAGAGGATGGATGTCTATGCCAGGCCTATCTATACTAGCAAAAGACTAAGGTCTATGACAAGAAACCCTACAGAGCATGTGTCAAAACCCTTTTGCAGAGTTACCAGTGCACCTGAATTATGGTGGCTACAAAGCTGCTAGGGCATTGCCCCGGTCTGAGTGGGGAGGAAGCCAAGCCAGGGCTATTTTTTGGACTTTACTGCACCACTGTTCCCAGGAAGGAATCTGTTAGGGGGAGGAGGGGCAGGTAGTGGCCATGGAGGCCACTGGCTCATACTTGACCTTGCAGTGCTGTCCAGGTGTCCTGGCACCTGTGGGACACTGGCCTAGGGATAAACTGCATCCACAGCAGCAGCTGCTAAGAGAAGGGTACTGCCTACATTATGTGGGCAAATGGATTCCCAATTACATTTCACAAAGCAAGAATGGTGTCTTAAAAAAACGAGCGCTTGGCAGGGTGGCTCACACTTGGAATCGCAGCACTTTGAGAGACTGAGGCAGGATTGCTTGAAGCCAGGAGTTCAAGACTAGCCTGGACGACATAATGAGATGCCCCATCTCTATGAAAAAAAATTTTTTTAATTTGCTGGGCATGGTGAGGAGAGAGACTTGCTTGAGCCCAAGAGTTTGAGGCTGCAGTAAGCCACAGTCACATCACTACACTCCAGCCTGGGCAACACAGCAAGACCATGTCGCTAAGAGAAAAATACATAAATACAATGAAAATGCAGCTGTTCAAGGTCCGAGTGCAGTAAGTTTCGCTAGTTTGAGGGTATGTGTCTATGGGTGTGTGCAAGTGTGTGGAGCCCTTTAAAAAAGCCAGGCTCCATGAGTCATGGCTCAAAGCCAGGAGCCCTGGGCTCTGACAAAATGCAGAGCCATAGTTCCATTCCCCTGGTGGGAAGAGAAAGGCTTTGTCCAAACCCTCCCTTTGGGTTAGGGCATCAGTCAAGAATGCAACTCTAATTAAAATGTTAGGCAGTCAATCAATTACAGTTCCATAGTGGATGGAAGTTCTCCCAGTTTCATGCTTGGGTCTTGCAGACAGGAAGAAAGAAAGAAGAAACATTGAGAGTCCTTCCCCCAGGCTATTTCTGGTGAGCCAGTTACTGGAGTTTTATACACATTTTCTACAAAAGGACAAATATTTGGGTCAGATGAAGTGGCTTTGCGGCGAGCTGGGTTTTGACATGCTGTAAATAGTCATCCGTAATGAGGCAAGGCTGGCTACACTGAGCCATTGCTGTGCTTAAATCCTGGTTCTCCTCGGGCACATGGGCAGTCAGTCCAGCCATGAGCTGATCACCGCTGGTCCAGCATCGTGTGGTTGAGGCAGGCTGTGCCTGTCAAGGCCTGAGCAGGGATAGGGAGTGTCAAGCCGTCTTACCACCTGCCAGAAGGAGGCTCTGGAAGGAAGTGGGGAGAAGGAAGTGGGGAGAAGCTGAGGCTGGCTGAGGAAACTGATGCCATCGGCATAAACAAGACATACCTCTGCTTTCACAGAGCCGATGGAAGTGCCATCCCATAGCTCCATGTCCTTAGGGCTGGTGTGAGGCTTATACTGGGTGTGATGGCGGGGTAAGGAGGATGTGAATTCACCGGGAAAAGCACCTTGAAAGTGGCAACATTGGAGCGTGGCCTTCAGAATGGGGCCTATCAGCAGCCATGCCAGGAAGGTGAGATGCATTCTGCGGGGCGGGACCTGAGTGACCAATGCCACAGAGACAGGGAATGCATAGTGCTGGGAAAGGACAGGCATTAGGAGATGGCACTGGGGGGCAGACGGAGTGAGATTTCAGATGATTGCGAAGGCCATCCTGAACTGTATCTCCTCAGGATACAGGGAGCCTTTTGGGGGGTTCCGTGCATATAAGCGCTGGGTCACAGGTGCACATTTGGAAGATGGCTCTGTCAGTGGAGGCTGAGCTAGACTGGATCAGGGAGAGGCTAGAGACCACTGGGAGCCATAGAGTCCAGGTGGATGTGGCAGTCCTACGCAGGACAGTCAGAGTGTGACAGAGTGCACAGGGCCGGGGAATGGTTTGGGTGACACGATGAAGGGGAAGTCAAGTTCAATTCCCAAGTTTGGGGAATGAGCTGCGGCTGCACGTAAATCAATTTTCTGCTCCACTAAGTTTATTCATTTAAATGCCCAAACTTAAATTAACTCTTTTTGGATGGAAAGCTTTCTAAATAGTGACCATTGAACATCGCCCTCTGCCTTTTTCCGAAATGGAAATAGAACATATTGTAAGCATAGTGTGATGGGACAGTTGCTGTGAATAATTGCAGCTATCCTTATTGTCAGTTGCCTCAAGGCCTGGCGAGGTGTTTGGGACCCTTTGCTCCAGCAATGAATGGCCCCAGGCTGTTGTACTTAGCTAGTTCTGGGTTTTTTCTCTCTCTCTTTTTTTTTTTTCTTAAAAAAAAAAAAAGGGAAGAAAAGCTGTTGCTTCCCTCCTGGCTCTTCCCTTCTTTGCTTTCAGCTGTCATTTCTCAGCCCCAGAGCTTCAGAGATCCTCATCCTCCAGCTATTTCTAATCTTCTGCCCCGGGCTTTTCAAATCTCCAGCTCCTCTTAAATATACAGCCGCTGTGATGGCTGTTTCCTTAGTTAACTTGTAGGTTTCTTCTTGTTGCTTCCCTGCTATAGCTTTATTGCAGATGACTGAGCTTTGAGTGCACGATTTTGTATTTCTTGGGTATTCCCCGCAGTACCTAGATGGTGCTGAATACGTTGCTATACTCAGTAAACATCCATGGATTTAAGAGAAGTAAACAGCCGTCTGTTTTTTGGGTTTTCTTTTTCTTTTCTCAGCACCAAAGAAGTTTACCTTCAGTTTCTTGAAAGCTGGAGTTGCAAAGCCATATTTGAGAGCCATTTTTTTTTCCTCCCTCAAAATGTGGTCTTAATTGTGTGATGATAGCCAGAGACACAGCCTGGAAGCCTGTGCTTCAGGAGCAGAATGACCCTGCCGCTCCTCATTGTCTGTGGATTTAGGCACGGAGAGCCGCGCAGATAAAAGCAGATGAGTCACAGATGTGGATCTGCTGGGCCGCTCTTGTTGTTAGCGGTACAAAACCACAGGTGTGCATTCAGCACCGCAAAGCAGGGAAAGGAGCTCTGATGATTCTGAGGATCTCAGGGCAAGTTAGTTACATGGAGACTTGAAAAATGCGTTGGGAGATGCAGCCTAGCTTCCACAGTCGTGGAGAAAATGAGAATGATTGTTGCTATTTGCTGTCAGGCCACCATTTAAGCCCACGTCTTGCTAGGTCAACGTTTTCATGCCCAGAGCTGTAAATTAAAGAGATGCCTTAGACTTGGGTGCTGTTCCTCCGACTAGAAGCTGGGTCTGTTTATTCCCTTGCAGTTGCTAGGAGCATCGTAGACCAGAAGGAAGGAAATGGAGGATGAATGATTTTAAGCATATTTTCCAAGAGTAATGAAACCGAAAACACAAATTCCCACACACCAGAAAGGAACTGGTTTCCATCCAGTGTAGAAAAATCTCCTGGCAAGATCCAGACTCTCTGATAATTATTCCCCTGTGTGAGGGTTTAGCTGGGCCACCGGCTTGATTTAAAGCCCAGGTTCAGTGGAATGTGTGGGCAAAGTGTAATAAGCAAGCCAAGTCTCTGCAAACCAGGATCTGAATCAGGTATTTAAAACAACAGACTTGGGTAAAATCAACAGTCTTTCTAATCTAGTTTATCTGGGAGCAGAGATTATCTCACAGAACCTCATTTAGTTCCATGAAATTGAGGTTGTTTTCTTGCTATATGAGATCACAACTTCCTGTGGTATTGTAGCCTTCCATCATTTTTAATGAAGTGCTTAATGATTTAATCCCACTCTTGAATGAGTTGAAGGTGGCATCCCTCTTGCTAGAAAGACTAGGATGAAAGGCCATTTTCTTTTATGTAGGTGACCTGGTTTTTGTTTTCATGAATTCAGAAAGGACTTAGTGGACAACAGGTTCTGCTATCTAAAGCAGAGTGTTTTCTTTATTACCTTAAAGAAGGGTTACTGGATACTTAAACCAAATTCAAAGTCATCACTTTTGGTAGAGGTTCTCCAGCATTCAGTTGGCTTATAGGAAACAGCCTGTCTCACTTTATTGCTGTGCAAAAATCCACATTAAAACTTAGTGGCTTAAAAGAACAACATTCATTTGCTCAGAATTCAGCAGTTTGGGCAGGGCTCAGCAAGGATGGTTCATCTCTGCTCATCATCATGCCAGCTAGCGTGGCTTGACTAAGGCTGGAAGATGCACTTCCAAGATGGCTCACTCACATGACTGGAAAGTTGGAGCTGGCTGTTGACTGGGAACTCAACTGCTGCTGTTGACCACAGCTTCAGTCCCTTTCTGTGTGGCCTCTCCATGTGGCTCTGTTGGGCTTTTCACAGCATGGTGGTTGGATTCTAACAGAAAGGATACTAAAAGTTCTAAGAGGACAAGCCCCACTGTGTAAGCACATATTAAGCCTCTGCTTATATCATGCTTGGTCATATCACATTGGCTAATACCAGTCACATAGTATGATGAGCAGCATAATGGTCTCTCAAAGATGTCCACGTCCTAGTCGCTGAAAACTGAATGTTATCTTACATGGCTATATAGGTTTTGCAGATGTGGTTAAGGTTAGGATCTTGAGATGGAGAAGCTATCGTGGGTTATATGGTGGGCTCAGTGTAATCACCAGGGTTCTTTATTTTTTATTTTTGAGATAGGGTCTTTTAGGCTAGAGTGCAGTGACACAAAAATGGCTTACTGCAGCCTCTACCTCCCAGGTTCAAGCAATCTTCCCAGCTCAGCCTTCCACGTAGCTGAGACCACAGACTTATGCCACCATGCCCAGTTAAATTTTTTTATTTTTTTGTAGAGATGGGGTGTCCCTATGTTGCCCTGGCTGATCTAGAACTCCTGGGCTCAAGTGATCCTCCCACCTCTGCCTCCCAAAGTTCTGGAGGTGTGAGCCACTGTCTCCAGCCCAGGGTCCTTTAAGTGAAAGACAGAGGCAGCAGAGTCAGAGTAAGAGAACAAGATGTGATGACAGGAGCAGTGATGAGAGTGATGCAGAGTTTGGCTTTGAAGATGGTGGAAGGGGCTGCCAGCAAAGGAATCCAGGCAGGCTTTAGAGGCCAGAAAAGGCAAGAAAATGGGCCCTCCCTCCCTTGGAGCCTCCAGAAGGAACATCCCTGCCAACACTTTGACTTCAGCCAAGTGAGACTCTTCTCAGACTTCTGACTTCCAGAACCATGAGTTAATAAATCTGTATTGTTTTAAGCCACTGAGTTTGTGGTAATTTGTTACAGCAGTGAGAGAAAACAAATGCACATGGACAACCCCAGAGTCCATGGGGAGGGGCCATACACAGAGGCACAAATCTAGGAGCCATGTTGAGAGTCACCAAAGTAGCAATCCATTATCCAAAATGGAGACATTTGACAGAAGAGAATCTCATGGCATTTTCTTCAGGAAGTAATTTTGCCCAGAGTTAAATATTTTCTGATCAAGATGGAAGTTCCATTCTCTATGCATCCCAGTGATTCCAAGTTGAAATTGTGGCTGCCACACTGAATGTGATACCACTTCAGGCCTCTGTGTTGGAGCCACTCTAGGGTTCCCTTTCCCTTCCACAATTTTTATTATGAAAAATTTCAAACAGAGAAAAATTTAAAGATTAGGACAATGCATTTTTGGATGTCTACCACCTACATTCAAAAATCGTTAATATTCTGCCGTATTTGCTTAATTTCTATGTGCATGCATATCTATGTATATTTTTGGCTGAGCTGTTTGAAAGTTTCAGACATCAAGACCCTTCACCTCTAAGTACTTTAGCACATGTGTCCTAACTCTGGGGACATTCTCCTACATTGCCACAGTGCTCATTACACCTAATAAAATAAACGTTTCTCCACAATCATCTAATATACAGTCTACATTCAAATCTTCCCCAATGGCCAAAACAAATTTTTAGAATTGTTTTTGAAAAATCTATTCATATTTTACATTTAGTTATTGTCCTTCTAGTCTCTTATTCTAAAATAACCCTCCAGCCTTTTTCACCCTTTCATAGCTTTGACAGTTATCTTGCAGATGTCTCACATCCTAGATTTGCCCAGTTATTTCTTTGCAGTGCTGTCTGACTTGTTCCTCTATCCCCTGTATCTCCTATAAATTGAAAGTTATATTCAAAGACTAGACTAGATGCAGGTTATGCACTTTTGGTAAAAATATTTTTATAGATGATAGCATGTCCTGCATAGGATAGCACATCCAGCACATAATGTCAGGTGTCCCCTGTTGTTGACTTTGTTGAATCACTAGGTTAAAGGGATGATCATGAGGTGATGCCATTGTGAAGGTAGATTTTTTTCTTTCTGTAATTAGCAAATAATCTGTTGGGGTGATAATTTGGCAAGTTGCAGATATGCTCTTTCCCAAGAACTTTCACCTAATGGCTTTTGCATCCTTTGATAACCCTTATGTGAGGCAGCAGGGGTATTGTAAAATGGTAATTTTTAAAATCCTATTATTCCTTCTACATTTATTAGCTGAAAGTTTTGTTTTTTGGTTTTGGAGTTTTTTTTTTTTTTGAGACAGTTTCGCTCTTGTTGCCCAGGCTGGAGTGCAATGGTGCAATCTCAGCTCATTGCAACCTCCACCTCCCGGGTTCAGGTGATTCTCCGTGCCTCAGCCTCCTTTGGCTAAAAATATAAAACTAGCCAAAATTGCATACCTGGGATTATAGGTATGCAATTTTGGCTGATTTTGTATTTTTAGTAGAGACAGGGTTTCTGTATATTAGTTAGATTGGTCTTGAACTCCCAATCTCAGATGATCCACCAACCTTGGCCTCCCAAAGTGCTGAGATTACTTACAGGTGTGAGCCACCACACCCAGCCTCAAACTGAAATTTTGATTCCTATGCATTGATATGTTTACCTGTTTGTGTATAATATATGCATACACATAAAATAGTTTCAAACTTATAACATCAGTATTATTACTAACAATAAAACTACCAAGTAAAGTTTTTCTTTGCACTTTCTTTTTGTCCTTAGAATATATCCCATTACAAATGTATAATCGAATACTGAGTTGAAAAGTCATTTGAAAAAATTTTTTTCTTTGTGTGATTATGTTATCAATTTTATAAACAGATTCATGTGTTTTGGACTGTGAGGTTTATCCCTCCCTTTTAAAATTGATTTTCTTTTTTAGAAAACATAAAACATTATACAGCAAGACCCCACTTAATTTCATCAATAGGTTCTTGGAAACTGTGACTTTAAATGAAATGACATATAACAAATCAATTTTTTTTCTCAGTGTTATAAGACAGTGTTGAATGAAATGATATTATTCCACAACCTGCTGTACGTCATTTCATTTAAAGATGCAGTTTCAAGAACTTTAAGAAGGCCATGAAGTGAAGACTTGATATATGTCGTTTAAAAGTCAAAACTATATAATACAGTAACCTCATAGAAATCTTGATTCCATGCCTTGATTCCACTCCATTCCCCTATATAGATAATCATTTTGCTAGTGTTTTATCTCTCCGGCGCATCATTTTGTAAAAAAAGATTTCATCTTCATTCTTATTTCTCCTTCTTTCTTAGAGAAGAACAGCATGCCCTCTGTATTATTCTTCACCCTGCGTTGTGCGCTTTTTGATATAGCCTTGAAATCCCTCTATACCAGCCCTTCAAGGCCATCCTCTTTGTCCATTGCGTGTACTTATCCACCGTGTGGCTGTGCAGGAATGGATTCAGCAAGTTCACTGTCAGTGGGCTCTTGGGTTGTTTCCAGTCTTTTTCTTGCACAGACAGTGCTGTAGTGAGTAATCTCTAGTGCATGTTGTTTCGTACACGTGAAGGTGCATTATCAAGTGGAATTGATGGGTCAAAAGATGAAAACAGATGCAATTTGTCAGGTATTGCTACATCCTCTTCTCTGGGGGCTGTACCATTTTGCACTCCCCCTCCAGGAATGTGTGAGAATACATGTGTCTCCACAGCCTTAACCACAAAATGCTTGTCAAACTTTTGGCTCTTTCCCAATATCATGAATGAGAAATGGTGTTTCTGTTTTGTTTTAATTTATGTTTATCTTACGAGTAAGGTTACACATTTTTTTCATAGGTCTAGGGGCCATTTCCCCTTTTTTTCTATAAACTGCACATGTTTTGTTCATGTTTCTGTCATATGATTGGTCTTTTTCCTTTCAGAGAATTTCTAATTTAGAGCGATTAAGCCTTTTTTTCTAAGTTGCAAATGGTTTCCTTTCATAGTTTTATCTTTTTTTTTAACTTTTCTTATATTTTTGCAATGCATTTATTTTATTTTTATTTTATCAATCTTGTATTTCAAATCATAATTAGAAAGACTTTTCCACTCCCTGGTGATTAAGGAATTCACTCACATTTTCTTCTATAACATGTAGAACTTTACTGTTTAGTTAGCTATCAACTAAAGCCTTTTGGAGCTTTTTTTTTTCTTCTGGTGAATGATATGATAGAGATTCAATTTTTTTTTTCCCAAAAAGCTATCCATCTTTTCCCAAAAGGTTTGAGATGCTACCTTTATCATATACCAAATTTCTACATGGGGTCTATTTGCCAACTTTCTGTTTTCTTCCGTTGATCTTTCAGACCCAAGGTTCTTGAAGTTCATCTTGACCCAAAACAGTGGGTCTCTGTCATGTTCTTCAACAGTCCAGAGCCAGCTCAACCCTTAATGGTGAAAGCCCAAAACTGAGCACTTTGCGTGGAGTAGCTACACATCTATTCCTCTGGGATACTCTAAAAGCTCTTCCTGGCTGTTGCTGGACTACCAGGGTACTATATACAAATCTGTGCTATTTTGCCTCCTTGTGAAATTGCTTTTGCTAAACAACACTTATTAGTGACAGGTCATGGTCCTATATTGAAGGATGTGCTAAGGAAAAACCCTGTAAACTCAAGGGTGTTGAGAATTCACTGCATCATTCTCTCACTCCTAATTTTATCTTATTTTTCCTGTATTTACCTGGCTTTCCTGACATTATTTTACTTTTATCTTTTAAAATTATATGCATCTTTTTAAGCAGTTCTGGAGTATATCCTGTTGAAGGAAGAGGGAAGGAAGCAAGGGAATCACACAAGACTGATGACTTTGTGCTGCAATGAAATATGTAAACGGTGCACAGTCCTTGATATCGGGCTAGATTTACTGCACTCTTCAAAGGAACTTTTCTTGGACAGGTTTACCTAATGCAGAAAAACACCTTTGCTTCCAGATCAAGCACCTTTCATCCTTTAAATCTAATCATTTTAAATGAGATAGGAATACATGCAGAAGGATTTTCAAGCTGATACAGGTTCAGACACATGTGTTAGACACCACAGTCAGCTTGAAGCATTTGCATTTGACTTTGTTGAACACATCTGTACTTTGACTCATCTTGGCCATGTTGTAGACAACACATCATTGTTGGACAATCATGCTGTGTTGTCCCTGGGACCAAATGCAGACCTTTCTGCAGGCATCCATTGCCATCCAGTCCCTTGTTTTTGTACCTGCTGTCTATCTCCCTTGTTTCTTCATACTTCTCCCTGGTCCAGAGCCCTGTGAACCCGTGCGTGGGCCACACCACCTTGAGGAGGCCTTGACTGCTTGTTCCCTTTAGGCACCCATTTGCTTCAATCCCCAGCCCTGGGTCCTACTGGTACCTAAGGCAGCTGCATTGGCCTTGCTTCCTTCTTCATCAGTGCCTCTGCACCTTTCTCCTTGCTTAGGAAGTTTCTGCATTTGTTGCAGTTGATCAGGCATCCTTGTAAGTATAAAAACTTCCCCATCACAAATCAGTCTGCTGATGATGGCCTTGGCTGGGGCCCAGTTGACCCTTCCTGGCTGATCATGCTCCCCTCAGTCTCAGTGCCTAAGCCATTACTTGTGTCATTATTTCTTATCCAAAGGGCCCATGTCCCTTAGCCAAAATTCTGAAATAGAAAGGCTCTGCAAACAGGAAATCATGTGACAGCAAAATCCAGCCTAAACTGACATGAGGCCATTTATAGTCCTTATTTATCCCAATAGATGTGAATGTGAATGCTTATACCTTTTGCTGTGGAAATATGACTGTGTCTGATTCTGGGGTACTGTCCTAGAACCTACTGGGAGTATCATGATATATGGCATTTGTCATCTGAATTTCAAAACAGATCAGGTCCCAAGGACTTGTGATAAGGGATTGTGGGCCTGGAGAAAATCAGAGGCTGGAGATGTCTGTAATTTCATGCCATATGACCGTCAGGATAGCTTGTGCATAGAAATGACCCATGTCTAGGTAAGTAAAAGTGTATGAGGCCCAAGACGGAAAATACTCAAGTCCAGTTAGCATACTAAGGGCTTCCCCTTTCCTGGAATATCCACAGGACATGTATGCAAGCTAGGAAAGAGGCTCCCAGATCAGAATATACTAGATATCCCAGTCTCCAGAGTTTATCAGCTCCAGGTACCCTGATACCAGCAGGTTTCTGGATTTGCAAATCTAAGAATAATAAGATTGAAACACTTTCCTTATGCCAGGCACTGTTCTAAGTGCTCAGCATGGATAATCTAATCAGATCCTTGTGACAACCCTTTGAGGCAGTTGATATCACCATCCCTTTACCCATGAGGAAACAGAGGCCCATCCAGGTTAAGTGAATCCATTATAGTTCAGATGCCAGAAAACACAAACCTCTCCAGCTGTTTAAAAAGAGATGAATAGAGGGCACTGGGAGTTTCCAGAATCATTAGAAGGGCCTGGAGGAGCAGGATGGAGGCTCAGCTTCCAGGAATGAGTCTCAATAGAACACTGCGTGGCTGGACGCCTTAAGATTGCTGCTCCCACAGTCAGGAAAGTTGGGAATCAGGATGCCACTGCAGGAACCATCAACCCCAGGAACACCCACTCAGCCACCTTCTGAGGACCAGGAGAGGTGACCATGACTGTTGGCTCCAGAGTTGGCATGGCTTCTGCTGCACCTGCACTCTGCTTTCCAGCACACCTGCAAAACTGGTGACTGGTCTCCTTGCCTCTGCTTGCCAGAGAAGGGCAGAATCTACCACCCTATGGCCTCTACCTCATTTTCTTAGCCTCTCAAAGCGTACACAAACACGTCTACTTGGCGGAATCTTAAACACATCTACAACCTGGAGGTGCATGGGAATAGGTTGTTGTCACTTTGCCAACTTTGGCATACAGGAAGACATGGGGAAGAAGGTCCAGTGGATGTTGATTAAGCCCATCTGCAGACCCACACATTAAATAGCTTCCCAGAGCCTACCCAGGAAGTGGTAGAACCAGGATTTGAAGCCAGGCTGTGTGTTCCCAGCATCTAAGCTCTGGAAAGTGTACTGCCCCACAGGAATCCCGTGAGCTCATGCCTGGGGCTGGCCGGACCCCTTGACAAACATGTCTCCTCCATATTCTGGCAGGTCTACAGCTCTAGCCTATGTGTCCGTATGGTACAAGGTGAACTCTTGAGCTAGGATCTGAATCCTTTGGGGACTGGGATTGAGGGTATCCATCTAATGTCTGTTGACTGGGTGTATCTGTTACCCTTTGATATAACAATGCTCCCTAACAAACCACCCCAAAATCCACTGACTTCAAACAGTAGACATGTAATATTGCTTGCCTAGCCTATAGGTTGGCTGGTTCTTTCCTTCTCAGCTGGGTTCACTCATGCAACGGTGGTCAGCTGCAGGTCGCTTAGGTGGCTCTACTTATCTTGTCTGGGACCCGTCACATGCTTGGGGTTAGCTGGCTGATCTCTCACTAAGCAGGCTGATTTCTCATCCTCCAGTGAGCCTGGCCAGCATGTTCTTATAGCAATTTCTGAGAAATGAAAGAGGAAGTTGAAATGTGCATGCCTTTTCCCAAAGCCAGTCACACAGTCATGCTCAAGGTCATGGTGCAAAGGGTACCTCAAAGTTGCACCTCTCTGGATACAGAGAGGCCATTAGTTGGGGTCATCAACTAATTAGAGAACCTTTGGCACAATATTTAACCTCTCCAACTGCCCACACAACTGAACTCCTTGGAAAGCATTGCTGGGATGGGAGGCGTGGAGAGCCTAGCCCTCTGGAACCCTGCACATTAAATCCAATGTGGAATTCAGCACCCGGGGGCTATCTAGCGAGGCTCTGCATAAATGAAATCATCTGTTCTTTTGGCTGGCTTTATTCTGTGCTCAAGCCAGCGCTCCCCAGCTGACTCAGGGACATAGCCATTAACTTGTGGGGCTTGTTCTTAACAGAGCTGCTTCTCAACAAAGACAGTCTTTTGACATCTCAAGCGGCATGCTCAATTGCCAATTAAAAAGCTCATGTCCTCACTGTGACAAATACCAGGGAAAACAATTCCGCGATTCAGAGCACAAGTGGAGGAACATGAAGCAAGTCCATCATGACGGGAGCATCGGCCGCTTACGGGGTTTTCATCCCACCTCTCGGTGAGACAGAGCGTGATGCTCCCAAGAATTCCCAGATCATTCCGCTTAGCTGGGCAGGACGCGGCACCAGGCCGAAATGGTTCCTCCTGCTTCCTGGGATCAAGTGCAGGGTCAGGGTTGTTTTTCTGTAGCTTAGATTTCGGCCCGCGCATCTTATGTTTTCTTAATTCATATTTAATAACCTTCCAGGGCTCTCCGGTGGCTGTGCTGTGAGACAGATCAGGAGACCAAGGTCGTCCTTGCAGCCGGGATCCTGGGTTCCTCAGGGCCCTGTTCCCTTCTCTGTAGAACACGAGGGGCTGCCCCCAAGGCTTCAGCCCTGATGGTTCATTTGGCAGCTTCAATATTGAAAGACGCTAAGAAAATGGACATTTTTCTTTTGGATCCATTTCCCTTTGAAGTGAAGTTGCGCTGTCTCCCCAGGTTCCCTGTGAAAGCAGAGTTGTGTATCCCCTGGTTCATTTCTCAGGAGAGGTGTTTTAACTAAGTTAGTAATAATAATAACAGCTTTTTTGAGAAATAATTCACATACCCTACAATTCACCCACCTAAGGTATACAATTCAGTGGTTTTTAATATAGTCACATATATGTGCAACCATCCCTGTACGCTCTAATATAACCCAACTATGGCTTATCTTAGAGCATTTTCATTCTCTCAAAAAGAAACCCCATACCCATTAGCAATCGTTCCCCATTTTCCCCTTGCGCAATCCCTGGCAACCACTAATCTGTTGTTTTTTCTTTTTCACTGAAACAGATTCCTGACAGATCTACTTTCTGTGTCTATAGAGTTCCCTATTCTGGGCAATGGCTATCAGTGGAATTATACAACAATGTGGTCTTTTGTGACTTGATTCTTTCCCTTAGCATAAATTAAGGACATTTTTTAAAGTTTGTCTTTGAAGGCAGATGGCTGGGTTTGAATCCTGGCTCCACAGCCTACTGGCTGTGTGTTTTTAGGTAAGTGACTTACTCTCTCTGTGTGTTTCCCCACCTTAATACAGAGAGAATTCCAGTGCTCACTCCCATAGAGCTCCCTGGGTAAATACATGTAAAGGCTGGATTTGAGCTGTGCCTAGATCACAGTAGCGACCCAGGGAATGTGAGTTCTCATCATGTTTCTTGTCCTGTGTTCCCTGAAGGCCTTTCTAGCTGTGTTTGAGGAGGCTTGCTTGTTTGATTTCATTCCCACGGCAAACATCAACAGCAGCATGCACAGCTCTTCACACATGGGTTGCGCTGGTGTCATAGGGACTGGGGAGGCCTGCATGTGCCTTTCAGGCTCCCACCCAAGTCTAGAGCCTCCTGCATCCCCCTCTTCCCGAGGCAGTTGATGGCCCCACTTTAGGCTCTGAGGTTCTGCCTTTAAGGGAATAGAAAGTGTTTCTCCGCAGCTCCCAGTGAAAGCAGATGTTCCCTTGCGAGTGTCCTCCAGGTGTGGGACAGGGATTTCGGACACGCATGTTAGTCCATCTTACTCCTCAGGCTTTAAATTAGCAGGAATAGTAGAAGCGATCAACATTGACCCAGAAAGCTGGCCCGCAGGCCTGCTATTGGGTAATGTGTTAGTCCACTCTTTAGTTGCTATGAAGAAGTACCTAAGGCTGGGTAGTTTACAAAGAAAGGAGTTCATTTGGCTCATGGTTCCGCAGGGTGTCTAGGAAGCATGGCACTGGCGTCTGCTCCTGGTGAGGCCTCGGGATGCTTCCAGTCGTGGCGGAAGGTGAAGACGGAGCAGGCTGTCACATGATGAGAGTGGGAGCAAGAGAAGGGGGAGGTGCCACACTCTTTTATTTTTTCTTGAAACAGGGCTTGCTTTGTCACCCCTCTAGAGTGTAGTGGTGCGATCACAGCTTATTCATGCCTCAATCTCCTGCACTCAAGTGATCCTCCCACCTCAGCCTCTTGAGTAGCTGGGACCATTAGCATGTGCCACTATGCCCAGAAAAAATTTTTGTTTGTTTGTTTTTTTAGAGATGGGGGTCTCACTATGTTGCCCAGGCTGGTCTCCAATTCCTGAGCCCAAGTGATCCTCCCACCACAGTCTCCAAAGTGTTGGGATTCGAGGTGCGAGCCACCATGCCTGACTCAAAACAACCAACTCTCTCATGAGCTGAGCAAGAACTCACTCATCACCAAGGGGATGGGGCTGAGCCATTCACAGGGGATCCACCTCCAGCATCCAGCACCTCCCACCAGGCCCCACCTCCAACATTGGAGATCACATTTCAGCATGAGATTCAGAGGGGACACACATCCAAACCGTGTTAGGAAGCTGAGAAAAGTGACATCTGTCTCTGAAACAGTTCTGGGAATGTCACTGGAGGGTGACTGCCAGGTACAGTCATGCTATCGTCCCCTCCTTTGTGTCCTCAGTATTTTTTACTCTAAGCATAATCAAAGCCCTCGTTGAAAGGAGTCACTGTCCCTATTGGTCTTTTTTCTAGAAGCCTCTCTTATGTACCCATATACAGCAATGCATAACATTGTAAACTATAAAAATGACACCAACACATTTAGAAAGGCCACCGGATAGAGTAAAGGAAAATATATCCCTCGACACTGACACACTTACTGGCTTGCTTTTGGAGTGTTCTTCTTTCTATCTCCAGGTGCTAGAACTTTAGGAGAGTAAGCGGGCTGTTGGGGAACTCTGAAGACTGATCGCCTCCCCACATACATCGCCCAGCTCTTGAACTGTGCTTCTGCGTAACCACTCCATTTATGCCGGGACTGTGGTTTCTTTGTGTGTTTTTATGTCTTTTCCATGTCTGGGTCTGGGTTTGCCTCCCCTGAGAGATTGTAAACTTCTAAAGAACAAGAACTGTGTTGTCTCCTTTTACAGGAGTGTACGTTTCGTTTAAAAAAAAAAAAAAAAAAAAACAGTAAAAGTAAATTTAAAAAAAGATGTTTCTTATCCATGCCTACAGTATTCTCTTATTGACTTGAGGGTTTAGACAATGTCTCTGAAAATTGTCTGGCAGACAGTCCCTGGCCCCACCATGATCGGCTGGTTGATGTAACCCCACCATGGCTCAGCCACCAGGTCCCAGGATCTGTGTCTTCTTCTGCCCAGGAACTGCCTGTCCTGTGTGACAGAAAAATGCTGCAGTTGTTGTCAGCCGAGGGCCGACAGGCAGGATTCCCCTGAAGCTGTGGGACTTTGCTAACAATGCATCTCCCACATTGAGGCTTTTCAGAAATGCGATTGAAAATAGAAGTGTGGGAGCAGCATTTTCTTCCCTGCCATATGGGAATTCTGGGGAAAGAGCCCACCTTGAAGGAACGTCCTTGCTGGGGGTGTGGTGGGGGAACCTTTCCCCTGGAGCCAGAGCCCCTGCCAGGTCCTGGCAGCCTCAAGATGCCCACTGAGCTCTGCTTCTCTGGATACCCTAAGAAATGGAAGTCAGCAGCCCTGACTCTTGGCTAAGGCCGGGCTTCAATTAAGCCAGAGAAACACGATTTATTACCAGCATGTTTTCAGTTCCAGGCAGTGCCTTGAAAAGGTCACCTTATATGAATATTTAGAAAAAGCAACATCATAAAATAAGAGAGACTTGGTATTTTTTTCTTTTTCTTGAAGAAGAAAATTCAGGCTCACTGGTAACCTACAATGGGCAAACTCCAGCACTTTTTATTTAACCTGCATTTACCCTTTAAAAAGGAGGAGGTTTTGGTACTGCATTTGAGGAGACTTTCTGTGGTGTCCAGGGGATTTTACAGTGTTTGAAACCAGGGCAGTGAGCTTCATACCCGGGACCGGAGGTCCACTTGCTGACTAAATGTCCATTAAAACAGCAAATGAGGAGGCCAGGTCTGCTTTGAACAGCCTAGCCTTATTGTGTTGTATTTGTATCAGCTGATGGCTACTCTTTTCATCAGGGGCTTTTAACCTGTGGGTCATCTTTTGAAATACACATTTGATTGAGTCAGTTCTTCCTTTAAGACCTCAATTGGCTCCCCTTGCCGGAGGAGAAAGCTGAGCCCCTGACCCTCCCGCCCTGGCCCCTTGGGATCTGGACACAGCCTTGCCTCAGAGCTCAGCCTGTCCCCTCCTCTCCCCTCCTGTCACCTCCTGTGTCCCACTGCAGCCCCATAGTGAGGGGACTTAGTGGATTATATTGTAGGATGAGCTTAGTTAAAGATTAAACGAGTATGTTTATTCTTTATTTCAGAGTAATTGTTTTAAAAAGAATTTTATTTTTATGCTTAGTAGGATGGATTTTATTTAAACCCCCAGGCAGACTCCATTTAAATCTGTCTATAAATTGTATAGTCTTGATGTTTTGTATAACTCTGATATACATTCTTTACAAAATCCCGGTTTTATTTTTACAAGATGAAGATTATACATTTTAAAGCAGTTATTTCGTCAGCTTTTTCTGTCTCCTTGTATAATCATATCAGAGGACTGAATAATGATTTTGTTATTTCATTTGCACCATCTCTGGTGACTGTTAAGCAGTCTGCCTGTAGTGCTGTGTGTTTTTTGCTATCCCTCTGTTCTTGTGATTTTTCTGCAATCTTTCCCCGCCTTGCCCAGATATTTTCCTCAATGGAAGTTTTGTTTTTGTTTTGTACAACAAATATTTCTCGGTGCCTCCTGCCCACCAGACCCTATGCCAGGTGCCAAGTATAGAATGCAGATTAAACAGCCAGGTTGCCTACCCCTCGGCGCTTGGCATGGAGTGCCGTGAGCCTTTCCATTAAAGAGGGCTAAGGGCTGTGAACTGAATTTGACAACTTGTAGAAACAGGAACAGTGGGCGGAGGGGGGAGGCACATTTATTTTTCTTGCATCCGCAGCCTCTGTGCAATCAGTTTGTAATCTCTGAAGACAAATTTATTGTGAATTAAATAAGACCACCCTTTGATGTCTCTGGAATATGCCTTCTTCTCAGGCCTGACTCCTCCTGGGACAGCTGTTGACTTTAGTTTCTTGCATTATCAATAACAAAGTCTTGGCGAACCCATAAAGGTGTCCCACTTCCATAATCCCCGACCTCCTGTGACTGATTAATAAAGCTCTGTAAAAAGGTTACCTAAAAATATATTTTATAAATACCGTGTATTATGATTCAGAGTGACACCTCATGTTAAAATATGCTCTTCAGCTTTAACCTCTGCTAAGCTGAGGTAGTTTCACCAGGTTTGGTTGGTTTATCATTACTGTTGTTATTGTTACCATCATTGATTTGTCTGTTGTCAGTGAAGGTCTTTGTTAAAAAAAAAATAAGTGGAAATCCAGTTAATGTAAGATATTTTAGGTTCTGCATTTTATTTGCTTTTCTGCTTAAGAACTTTCTCTGACGACAGGCAGACAGGTTTGCCACTGAGTGATGAAGAGAAGTGTCAGCTGAGGGATGGTCTCCTATTTTTTGATTTTTTGATTTATTTGTGGGTTTTTTGGTTTTGTTTTGTTTTGAGACAGAGTCTCGCTCTGTTGCCCAGGCTGGAGTGCAGTGGCACGATCTCAGCTCACTGCAACCACCACCTCCGGAGATCAAGCGATTCCCCTGCGTCAGCCTCCCGAGTAGAGTCTCCTGATTTTGTAAATTCTGCCATGTGGTTCATTTGTTAGCTACAGTTAGGCACTGAACTGTGTCTCCCCAAAATCCACATGCTGAAGCCCTAATTCCCAGTAGCTCAGAATGTGACTGTACTTGGAGATAGGGTCTGTAAAGGGGGTGATTAAGGTTAAGCCTGGCTGGTGTCCTTATAAAAAGAAGACACACAGAGGGACACAGGAATGTGCGTGCAAAGAGGAAAGACCATGTGAGGACATCGTGAGTAAGACAATGGCACCTGCAAGCCAGGGAGAAGGGGCCCCAGAAGAAACCAAGCTTGCTGACACTTTGATCTTGGACCTCCAGCCTCCAGAACTGTGAGAAAATAAATTCCCGTTGTTTAAACCACCCAGCCTGTGGCATTTTGTTATGGCAGCCCTAACAAATTAATGCAACCACCAAGCCTGTTGCAAAGGATTTTTCTTCCAAGCAGATTCCTGTTTGATGAGAGGAGCCAGCATCCTCCCCGTTTTTGTCACTGGAGGGGCCCAAGGCAAAGAAGACTACTGGCCCCGGTCCCTTGGTGCAGTGGGGCAGTGACAGCAGTGGGAGGAGCAGCCGCCTCCACAGAACCCCCAGCAGGCGACCCATAGCAGCCGAGTGCTTGCAGAGCTGTGCCAGGAACCCAGGAAAATGCAGGTGGAAGAATTCGTTCTAGAATCCTTGGAGCCGTGATTTGGGCTGTGCTCAGGAGTGTTCATTCTCTTTTCCATGGATCTTCACAAAATATCTGAGAACTGAATCTGAAACTTCTCTAGTAAGGCCACGTGATGCGTGCGTCTAGCACCCACGAGTGAGGAGCCGGAAACATTCTCCTGAGCCAGCTCTGCGGGGCTCTGGCTACTTGTGCTTGGGTGTAAATGCTCGCATTGCGTTTTCTGTTCCTGCCACATTGCACGCTTCAGCCTGGGTGCAGCGTTATCACTGCTGTAGGAATTTTTGACAACTTATTTATGAATATTAGGATTCTGGAGTCTTCCCCCACCAAAAAAAGAGGGGGGTAGCTACGTCTGCATTTTCAGATGTTCCCAGGATGGCAGCCCTCATGGGGTCCGGTCACCCACAGGGCTGTCGGTAGATGTTGCCTCCCTTGTGCACCCAGGCTGGTTTGAAGTGTGCTGATGGGGACCTGCTGAGACAGCCGGGCAGAGGGAGAAGACAGGTGGTAGGTTTGCTCCAGGTCACATAGGCCACCGCAGAAGCAGGCCTGGCTAGGTGGAAGGGAGCAGGGTGACGGCATCTCAGATGTCAGGGCCAGAGGCAGCAGAGGTTGAGGGCTTCCGAGGCCCCTCCCCAGGCATCTGCTGAGACCCTTCCTTGTGCCAGGCTCTGTGCCTTCCCGACCCCGGGGTTTGGAGCTAGAGGCATCTGGTGACAGGAACAGGAGGAGGTTAAAGCAATCCCTGCCCTGAGTGAGTGCAGAGTAACCCTCACATGCACAGTGACTGGTGTAGGATGATGTTTGACCAACACTGAACTCACATGGGCTCTGAGCCCAGAGAGGCCAGGTCTTTGGCGTCTGGATGACTAAGCCAGGCCTTTCCTGTGAGAAATGGGGGCTTTGAGCTGTGGGCACCTGGAGAAGAGACAGCCAGGGGTTCTTAATTCTTTCATCTTCCTCTCCTTTGATTCTGTCCCATTAAAGGGTTTTGGCCTGGTTTGGGGACCCCTTCCCCTCCAGGACTCCTGCAGTGTGCATGCTACTTCTTTGGACCCATGGATCACCCCTCAGCCCCTCACGGGGGTGCCTCTAGAATTCCCTGTTCTGCTTTTAGGGCTGTCACAAGGATTATGACAGGGTCCCACTGGTGCTGGTTGGCCCACAGTAAACTCCCAGGCTCTGAAGCACCAGGAACAAGGTCTCCACAGTCAGATGAAAGGTCCCCTCCTTGTCGGGCAAAACTTGTTAGCTGGGACTCTAAAGAAAACATAAGGATGCCCGCTCTTACATCAGCATGTCAGTAACAGTCCCATAGGCACCAGTGCACATCGGCAGGTGGCTAGCGTTGCCCCAGAGAGGGCCTGTTTGAGTCACTCACTCAGCAGACACCAGGGATCTGCTGGAAGCTCGTTTATTCAGCTTGCCCACGTGCTCATTAATTTAACACATCTGTACTGAATGCCTGCTTTCTGCAAGGCACTGGCGCTCCCACTGGAGCTGGGCTAGCAGACTGTTTCTATAAAGTAAGTATTTTAGGTTTTGAGGGCCATTTTGTCTCTGCTGCAACGACTCAACTCTTGTAGAACAAAAGCAATTATAGACAATACATAAACACATGGTGTAGCTGTGTTCCAGAAAGACTCTATTGACAAAACCAGCTGCATTTGGCCCATAGGCTGTCGTGTGCTGGCCCCTGAACTGTGTACAGAGGTAATCAGAAGTGGACATCCTCTATCTACATAGAGCTTATGCTCCAGACAAGGAAAACGGAAAATTAATGATGTAATCACAAACATAAATTATAATTATGAACAGCTATTTTCATAGCTGTACAACCAGGGTGGTGTGTGGCAACCTCAGGTCAAGAAAGGCTTCCCTCAAGAGTTGCTGCCTTTGTTGGCATCTGAATCAGCATGAACCAGGTAAAGAGAGAGGAACCAGCATGTGGAAAGGCCCTGTAGTCCAAGTGCAATGTCCCAGAAACTGAGAGAAGGCCAGTGGTCATAGCGGAGTGGAGAACGGAGACAGGGGTGAGATGAGGCGGCAGAGGATGGGCAGCTGGTGCGTGCATGGTCCTGGAGCCATGCTGTGCCTCCAGTCTTTATCTGAGTCTAATGGGGAAGGCTAAAGCAGAGGAGAAACAGGATCAGATTTGTCCTTTGCTGCAGCATGAAAACAGATTGGAGAAGAGCAAGCAAGATTCAGGAGAACCAAGTGAAAAGATTATTGCAAGAGAGGACAGTGGCAGTGGAGGTGAAGAGAAGTAGAGGAGGTAAGAGGTATGTCGGGGGTCAGAATGGGCTGGGTGTGGAGGAGAAAGCCTGCAGGATGGCTCCTAGGTGCCAGGGTTGTACCTGATTAGATGGTTACATCTAGATGTAAGATGATTGGTGTGCTATATTCTGAGACAGGAAGCACTGGGAAAGCCCAGAGTTCTTTGATTTGTTTGGGTGAGAGGAAGAGCCATGGTAGGTCTTAGTTGCCTTTGAAACATCACATTAAAGGTGTCAGATAAGTAGGTGAGATGTACAGATCCGGAGCTCAGAGGAAAGGTGGGACTGCCGAGAATATGTTTTGGAGAGTCATCAGCATATGGAGAGTGATTGAAGCTTGGGGCATGGATTAGATCAACCAGGGAGGAAGAAAATAGAGTGAAAAAAGAGAAGAGGGCCTGGTAAAACATCCTCCAGGAGCTCTGATGGGTAATAGGGAGGAAAGGTGATTCTGCACAATGGAGAAATAACAACCAACAAAGTAGGAGAAAAAATAGGAGACTGTTGTGTCGTGGAAGCAAAGGGAAGTAAGGATTTGAAGCAAGGCTCGTGTTCAGCCTGCACAGGCGCTGCGGTTTCACGCAAGGCTCGCATTCAGCCTGCGTAGGCACAGTGAGCCTGCCCACGGATGCCCGGTGACCAGTCTGACTGCTCAGTGCAGGCACTGTGATCGCTTAGTGCCCACGTCACATCAGTTGTTGTAAACCTTGACTTTCATCCCAGCTTTCACGGAATGGTCACCAGTGTTAAAAACCTCTGAGATAGCAAACAAAATAAAAAGTGGAAACTGTCCATTGGATTTAGCACCATGGAGGTCGCTGGTGACCTTAGCAAGAGAACTTTAGGTGGAGTGATGGGCTGGGGGCTGAATGGGAGTTGAGGAAGTAGACAGGAGGCCTAGGCAGCCTTTCCAGAAGTTTCGCCATAAAGCAGAGCAGCTAAGCAGGACAGGTAGAGGAGAAGCTGGAAGGATATCCTGGAGTCGAAATTTTACTTTAAAATGTTGAAATGATGACAGGTATTTATTCAACATACCTGTATTTATTCAGTTAGCAAATTCTGTATCTCATTCATTTATTCATTACTTGATCCAACATCCCTATCTCAACCTTGAGTAGGATATTTATTATGAGCACTAAATTCGTTTTATTTCATTTCCTTCTTTTCTTGTCAACAGCCCTTTATTGAGCATATATTATTTGCCAAGTACTGGCCCAGGTCCCAGCGATAGAGACATGAATAAGTTATAGCCTGTGTGTTCACGGAGCTTATAGTTTTTTCTAGCGCAGTGGTTCTCAACCAGGGATGATTTTGTTCCCTTCCCCATTCTAGGGGATATGGGACAAAGTCTGGAGATATTTTTGTCATGATTTAGAGGGGAAGGGATGCTACTGGCACCTAGTGGGTGGAGGCTAGAAATGCTGCTAAACACCTTACAGTGCACAGGATGCCCATTACAAAGAATTAATCTGGCCCCAAACAAAAATGGGATGAAAAAGGCTTAATTAATATGCACATGTGGTAACTCCAGGGGCTCAGAGGATGGGCACTTGGACACACAGTGGAGCTGGCCAAGCAGAAGATGAGAGACAGACAAGACAGGTGGAGACCACAGGTATGGAAAGGCATGGAGCCCTGCAGGAACATGGTGCAAACTCGGGAGCTCCCAGCAGGTCAGGGTGGAGGCACCGTGGCTGATAAGAGCGGAAGTTTGCAGCATAGCTGTGGCCACAGATACCGTGCCAAGCATCTTGGATTTTGTTTCTGCAAAGAGAAGCCACTAAAGGATTTCAAATAGGAGAAAACCGGGTTGGTGTCTTAGGAAGATTGTCCCGATGGCCAGCAAGATCAAACAATAATCACCAATATCTGTTAAGAACCAAATCTGTGTCCAGCACTTTTTTTTTTGAGACAGAATCTTGCTCTGTCACCCAGGCTGGAGTGCAGTGGCACGATCTTGGCTCACTGCAACCTCCGCCTCCCAGGTCCAAGCGATTCCCCTGCCTCAGCCTCCTGAGCAGCTGGGACTACAGGCACGTGCCACCACGCCTGGCTAATTTTTTGTATTTTTAATAGAGACAGCGTTTCTCCATGTTGGTCAGGATGGTCTCGATCTCATGACCTCATGATCCATCCACCTCGCCCTCCCAAAGTGCTAGGATTGCAGGCGTGAGCCACTGCGCCTGGCCCCTGCACTTTTTTTGAGTACTTTATTGTATTCTCCTGTTGAATCTTCCAGCAACCCAATGGAGAAAAGACTCTTGTTCTCCCCATCTCACAGCTGAAGAGACGCAGGCAGAGGGGTCGGGAGCCTGCTTGACATCATGAGTAGTAACTGCAGGGCCAGGACCTGGCTCCCAGACTCGGCCCATGAACAAACATGAGATGGCCTGTGGTTCTTTCTGTCTCCCACTTCGGGGGTGAGCTCTGGGACTAGATTTGAGCAGCCACACGATCTCAATTCATAATTCATATGTTTCAACACTTTTGCAGCTGCTCTAGAATTTCTATGCCTCTAGCCTTAAAGAGTACGGCCTTGAGGTACCCACTTTACTTCCTCTTGATTAGGAGTTCTTACGTAGCTGTTAATTTTTGAGGCTCTGGCTGAAATGCCCCATCAACAGAGAAACACTTGAGTGAAGTGTGCTGATGGGAAGTCAGATTCACTCTTTGCTGCCTAAGCCTTTTAAGTGGACCTGGTATCCTCACGTGACCCCTCTACCTTATATGTCTCGCTCTGCCTTTGCTATCAGATACCCCATCCCACTATCCAATGTTCCTCATCTTTATCTTTGCTGGGCAGGGGGGAAATAGATGGCTTTGCCTAATAAAATGTAAAGTAGGTCTCAGTGCTCAAAGCTGCATTATTAGCCAGTGAAGATCCTGCTTTTCAGGGTTTTTAATGACAGTGGCTCCCCACTCTGCGTTAGGCGGCCCTAATGAGAAGTGACACCCTCTCCTTGCCCAGGACACACCCCCTAGGGAGTAGGAAACTGAGGCTCCCAGGTATTAGTTCGATGCAAACATAATTTCGATTTTTGCCATTTTGATGACAACGCAGTTACATTTGCACAAACCTAATAGAAAGGGCTGCACCTGTGTGCCTTCCACCCATGAGAGGAGAAGAGATTTTTGTCTGAATCTCAGCTGCTCAGGGAGGCAGGTGACTGACAGGTGGGACTCAAGGATGACTCCCACCTGGCAAATTTCGGCAACGCTCCTCCCATTTGGAAAGAAGAGCCCAGAAACATTTTCATATTTATGTAGGCTTTTCAATACATGTGTCTCTCTCTTTTTTAAAACAGTGGCAGAGTTCTGGCAAAGCTTCGGAAATGCTACCTGGTCTGTGATCCAGAGGGAGCTCCCTCCTGGAGAGGAGACAGGCTCTGTGCTATACTGGATGGCTGGCAAAGCCTACTCCAGGTGGATTCTTTGAGGCTGGCTTATCACCTGTGAGTTCACAGCCCTGAATTATCCCCAGCTGACAGAAAGAGCCCCAGGCTGTGGCCTCTGTCACTAGGGAGTCTATAGGAGAAGCCAGCTCTGATTTCTAGCTTTCTTCCTGTGATGATTCCGTGGTAGGACAGAGAATTCTGTGAGCTTCCGTTGTCCCATCTGCAAAATGGTGGGGTAGTTGGACTAAAGACCTTCTCGTGTCCCTAGCGGCTTTGACTGGTGGATTAAATTAGGCCTTTGACAGGATGAGGACTGCCCAACAGTGCTAAGAAAATTAATTTTATGGCCAAACCTAAGGCAGTTTCTCACGTTCCCAAAGAAAAGGTTTCCAAAAACTTTTTAGCCAACCTAAATATATTAATTATTTTGGAATATAGATGCAACAAAAAGTATACTTACAATGTTTAATTATTTTAGTTTTAAGTGTCTAAAATTACAAACTATGTAAAATGCTAGCCGGGCATAGTAGCTCACACCTATAATCCTAGTACTTTGGGAGGCCAAGGTGGGAGGATTGTTTGAGCCCAGGAGTTCAAAGCCAGCCTGGGCAACATAGCAAGACCCCATCTTTGATTAAAAAATAAATTTTAAAAAGTTTAATTTAGAAATATTTCCACTTACATTTCATGAGTAATTATTCAGACTTGTTCTGGGCAGCTTTGCCTCACATGTGGGGTTTTTTTCAGTGTAGTTTTTTTTATCGCTAGAGTGACTTTTTGAGTCCTCGGACAGTATTTCAGAACGTCGTGATCTTTACTTCCATCCCAGCTTTTGAGAGATGCCACTTTTTGAATCTGAGGATTAGACCTTCCGTATGAATTCTATCCCAAGCCACAGGCCTCAGTTCACGGAAGTTGAAGCAGGGGTTTTTTGGCTTTTGTTTTTCATTTGGTTTATAGGTAAATATTCACAATCTCTTGCAATAATACACCATTTGGTATGATTCTTGTTAAAGTGACCTTTAACAATCTGTTTATAATAACGTACAGACACTAAAACATTGAAGTTGTAACCTCAAGAACAATTACTACATCTGTGTTAATTAAATTAATTAGAGTCCTCTTCTGATACAGAATCTACCCATTGATATATTGGATATATCAATATATAAATGTAGGGGTAGTTGGACTAGACCTTCTAGTGTCCCTCATGGCTTTGACTGGTGGAGGGGGGAAAAGATGGCATAGATAAAAAAAATTTACTGTACAAAATTCTTACTTAAAACCTCTCACTTGTTATATTGCATGTATGAGCATTTCTGTAGTGGCTGTTTGGTGGCTTATGTCTGTGAACGCAGGCAGAGGTCTCCAGTGGAGCCAGAAGACAGAAGACCTCGTCTTCTTCTGAGCCTTTGGACCCCCCAGGAACTCTGACCAACATCCTTCACCACTTTCCCAACACAAGGAACCGTAAGGCCCTTCTGACCACCTTTCTGCCCATCTGCTGCTGGGCTTTTGTGTAGTTTAATGAGCATGGAGTCATTTGGAAATATGCAGCGTGCTTCACAAAAAGAAATAGTAATATAATCAGAAATGATTATATTTCAGCACTTCAGCACTATTGCCACTATTAATGTCCATTATCACTGTATTACCTGAAATGTGTTTAACAATCACAGTCACTAATCAAGGTGCCTGTCCTGGAAAATGTGTATTCTCCCATCTGGATCACACTATGTATTGTGCTGTTACTGTTTTAAATTTTTTTCAGATAATTGGAACCTGCTACTTCATACTTTGAAAAGTAATGTAGCGGGTGAAGCCCTGAGAGGTTCAAAGCCTATGCTTCCATCAGGGAAATAATGCAATTTCCATGCAAAATGATTATAATATTATTCAGTGATTACGGGGGGTGGAGGGTAGTCTGTTTTTGTTAGACTTTTGAAAGTGGCAAATTGAATTCCATCCAGGTAATCAGAGGTTATGAGTTTCCAGCACAGTGTGTTTGCACTTGTTGGAGACTCATTTCCCCAGAGTCTCTGCAAGCCTGGAGCCCCCGGAGCCTTTGTTGACCACTTGGGACAGACGTGAAGGGCCAGGGAATTAGTTCCCTGCCAGCAGCCTTCAGCCCATGATACATGGGAGGTGGAGGGAAACACCCCAGCCGCCTTCGGGTGGGAAAACTCTGAGACCCCCTCCTCCCCATCTCCCAGAGGTCCCCAGTGGGTGAGATTGGCCCCGCTTGCCTGCTCATGTGGAGCAATCTGTGTTGGCTTCCTTCCCTGCCTCCCTTTCCCACTCCCCTGCCTAAGCTTTCTGGAACCACTGTCCAAACAGAACACTAGCCTCAGATCCTCATCCAGGTTCTGCTTGACAAGAGAGGCGCACGTGGCCTCCCCACTTTCCCCTTCCTCTTTTTGAGGGCATCCAGGGACTTCTCTGGATCCTCCTTTCCTATAACCCATTTTGTGGAGGGTTCTTGGCAGCACCCAGAAGTCTTCGTGTTTTAAGGCATCGTCATTCTGAAACATGAAAAGTCTGAATGTTTCTTATGGTCAGGAAGTTGATGGGTATAATTTATTTTTCCCACCTCTTCTCTTAATTATTATTACTCCATTCAAGTGAGACAAGATGATTTAATCCAGGCTGTATTTAAAATGCCCATAATCAATGCCCTCATTCTGAGCATGTATCTATGTGCTCTTAGATAATTTGTGTATAATTTTAATAGATTCGTCAACAGCAGCCCTTCCTCATCTAAACAGGCTGCTTGCAGACAGATCGCTTAATTTGCTTCTCAACGTTATTTTTCATACATGGTTGCTGCACGGTCGACAGATAGTAGATGATCCCATTACACACACATTTGACACGGCATCTACTGCGGAGATGAGCAAACTCATGGTCTTGTACTGTGGCAGGCAGGGTGTGGCCCCCTCTCGTTCAGAAGGGTCGGATCCCAGAGAATAAAGCCCCAGGCAGGTGCCGAAGCTAGTCCTGGCAGCGTTCAGGTGCTGATGGGAGCCCTGGCTTCCTGCTAGAGTGAACAGAGACTGTTGGTGCAGCACCCGTCTCCCAGCCAGGGCATCACCTGTTCACACCTCTCACCTCCTGCCTGTCTGAGGGTGCCTAGCAGGCAGGCGGGGGGTGCCGGGGCACTCATACTGCAGAAGCAGGCCTCCACCAGTGAGAGGTGGGAGGCAACGCGTAAATACCCCACCTTCCTCGCCTCATTGTGAGACAATTCCAGTGCACTCTGCACGTCTGTCAGAGGGTTCCCAGCAGGACAGAGCGCCAGCTGCCCCCAGCGGTGACCCCTTGGTGGAGCTTTCTCAGTTAGCTTTTCTCCTGTCCTATCTCACCTCCTGCTCCCTCACAGTCATCTCCCAAAGAACTCACTTCCGTCGAAATCCTTGTTTCAGGATCCACTTTAGGAGGAACCCAAACGCAGACATTCGCCCCTCTGAATCTCTTCACGTTGGTCTTTCAGGCGCCACCTTCTTCTAGGACCTCACCTAAGCCCTGCCGTGACATCCTCCTAGTCCCTCTGGCCCAGAACCTCTCCTCCTCTGGCCATCTTCAGTCCCGCTAGCTTAGTTCACTTAGCCTGCACCATCAGCAGCCTGTCTGTCCCCTATTTCTGCGTGTGGGTGTGTGACGGGACAGATGCCAACCCCGCCACCTTCCCGCTGACTTGCACATGGGTCTCAGAGGTGACGGTGCTCCCCTCCCTGCTGGTCCTCAATGAGTGCAGGCAGGAGGCATTGAGCAGGGTAGAGGATGGGTGGCCAGATAATGCCAAGAGTACACTCTTTAAGGCAAAAACAATAATAGAGAAACTCCTCCTTCCAAAGACTAATGCGAGTGCTGATGGATTACTTGCGCCATTTCCATCCGCTGGGGTAATTGCAAGACGAGTGCATTGTGTTCCAAAGGAAAAATGTTCTGTAGATGTGGTAATCTTCGCCATGCGGGCTCATGACAGAGAGAACCACATCCACTTCTAAATTTTCTCAATGGAGTGCAATGTGTGTAATGTGTAATAAAATATAAATAAGCCTTTAAGAAGCATCTATGTGTTTCTTTTTATCAACCTTTAGATGCGTTAAAGCCAAGTACAATTTTATATGAATTCTAGATGATATGTAGTATTTTTATTTGCTAGTTCATTGCTAAATGTTTCATATAAAACTGAAGAGGAAAAAAATACACAGTCCCACATATAAAAGAAGAAGCAGATGGCTAAATGTGACCGTGGGAGAGGAGCAGTGAATGGTGTAGGTTCAGAAAGGAGGCTCTCCCCTACCGTGTATGGGCCCGAGATGGAGTGGAGGGAAATTTGTACGTGCAGTTACCTGTGTTCATTAGCGGTTGTTTCCACTGTGTTAAAGTAGGCCATTAGTATTCATATGAATCTACAGGTATCTTTGTTATGGTTTTTTTTTATCTTTTAAATGTACATATAAATGAGTATGTATTATTTATAGATGTATTTGGATTTAGAAACGTCAAGCTTGAAAAATAACACGGCAAGGAATATTTGATTTAATGCTCACTAGGGAGGGAAGGGGACTGGGACTTTCTGCAGGAAGGAAGACTGGGTTGGGATAAATTATCTGACCTTCCTGGAGAACTTTCATGGAAGCTCCTCAGTAACAGTTACATTGTAGAAAGATCTTGGATGAAAGAAAGGACAGTGGCCAGAGAATTAGGAAGCCCCGGGTCTCGTCCCAACTCTCCCACTGACTAGCTGTAGGACCTGAGCTTGTCACTCACCCTCTCCTGCCTTTGGCAACCCTGCCTGTATCTGGACTTCAATCTGTGCCAGGCTGTGGCTCCATGATTGGTACCTCTGTGCTGAACTGCTACTCAGTTAGTTGCTGGCCTCGTTTGCGGAAGAGCAGTCAGGGTGGCCATCCCACGTGTTTCTTCAGATGGATCACAGAGCCATGGTGTGATCGAGCCACTTACCTACACACATTGGTGGAGACCAGGAAAACAGAATTAGCTTCCCATTCTATTTCCAGTTCCCAGGCGCTTTCTACATTGGCCAAGAAAAGCAGAGTACTTACAGAAATTCCTGGTAATGGCTTCTTTCTGCCTGGGTATGGAGAAACGTGCCTGTCTGTAGTTTATTTTTAAATGGATAACTCATCATATTTGGGTAAAAAGTCCTATAATCTCCAAAGCCTTTCTTTCACAAAATTTTTTTATTCTGAGAGTGTGGAAAACAGCCTCAGATCTATTCAAATAAAAATAGCTTTTTTAACTGAGTGAGGAAGCAATGCCTTTTAAGACCCACTTGTGTTGGGGAAGGGGTTTTCAACAACTGGCTCCGTAGGCTTGGGCTCAAAGGAAAGGCAGAATAATGAAATAGAAGCTATAGCAGCATGTGACCTAAGGCCTGGATTTTGGTTTACCAATTGCTGGCTGCAGGTGGGCTGGGAGCAAGGGCACTGGGAAGGCTGAAATTCAGGGAGGTAGCTGGAGGGAGCAGGGAGTGGTCGCTGATCTGTGTGAAACCGGCCCAGACTCCTGCACATGTGGTCAGCCCACTGGTTCCACCACCTTCCGAGGAAGACCCCTCTTCATTCATTTGTGCCCTTCATGCCCACTTCTTTGGCAGGTGGTGGAAGAGAAGGCTCCATCTAGTGTGACTCCCAACCATCCCCATGGCACTGTAGGTATTTTTTGTCCTTCAAAGAGCAGGCATGGTAATTGTAATGGTTATAGCCGCCATGTATATGTACCACGGACTATGTTAAGTTTCTTTCTTACGGTAGAACATGAAACTCTCAGAACAACCATGGATGTTTCATGGTATCATCCCTATTGTACAGATAAGGAGCTTGAGGCAGGGAGTGGGAGTGGAGGGTGCGCCGATGTGGTCACGGCCATCAAATGGCAAAGCTGAGATTTAGACCCATCAAATGGCAAAGCTGAGATTCAGACCCGGCTTCCTCAGATTATCAATATTCCATGCTCCTGAGCACTACACAGGCTGAGCCAACCTCTGAACTGGTGCCTCTGAGACTAGGATGGACACCCAAAATGAAGCTCAGGGGGTGCAGTGCAGACCATGCGCAAGGCTACAGGGTTTGGACTAGGGAGAAGACCCTCTGCATCTCTGTGAGGGACCACCAGTTCA
>PVKP010020968.1:0-29774 GCA_004027715.1 Plecturocebus donacophilus
ACCCACTTAGGTGGTAGTGCCCGGGCGGGACCAGCAGCCAGGTCTCTACCCTCTCTGTCCAGCGCAGACCCCCAGATTTCCTGGAAGGCCAGAGCATACCAGGTCAGGGCGGCGCTGAGAGGCAGGGGCTGTTTGGCAGAAAGTTTTGCTCCTCTGCAAATGATGGCCCCCTGTTCTGCCAACCCCGTCTTTCTCCCCTCCTCCAGGGTGCTCCTGGGTTCCATAACCTCCGCCGCCGCTCCCAAATCAGGCCTGATTTTGGTGCTATCTGAGATCAATTCCTTTTCTCCAAGCAGCAGCCCGACTCAGGGAGCTGGCAGAAAATCAGGCGCGAGGGCTTTGGAGGCTGCCTGCACCCCAGTCAGGACCTGGGGCCAGCCTCTGCTGTTTTCCCCACTGTTCACCCTCAACCAAGAAGGAAGCTTCCAGTGGATTTGGAAGCTTAGGCCCTTGCCCTGGCTGTGCCTGTGCCCTGCCGTGGGGCAGATTCACCTTCTCGGCCTTGCTCTAATTGCTGTGTTTGTGAGTCCTTGCTAATTGCCTATTTGGGGCTCTAGATTCCTGCCTCCTCAACGGAGAGCCTGCTGTTTGGAATCTGTTATTTCAGGACAGTCCCACACCCCCACCCCAAGTTTGCTCTTCTTCGCTTCCCTTCTGAGACTCTCCTGCCCACACCGGGAAAGAAGGGTCTTCCTGGTCATGCATCCCAGCCTCTTCTCTGAGCCATCTCGCTCCCAACAGTGGCCGGGCTGGGGCTCACCTTTCACTCTGCCCCAGGATCCCACACTCAGTGGACTTCTCCTGTCACCTGCAAGCCCTGGTCCCTGCTCGGCTCCTCCTCCTCTGCGAAGCTCGCTTGCTCTCTGCGCCCTCGGGCTGTGCCTCCCGCTCTGCTTCTGTGATTTTCCTTCTCATGGCTTGCTCTTTGTCTTTTCTCCCGCCAAGCTTTACCGAGCTAACTCGGTACTTAGTCCTGGGCCAGGCATGGCGGAAGGGAAGGCTCTCGGAGACTAGTAAGATGTGGATGTTTCCTTTAAAGGACATCCAGTCTGGAGAGCGTAGCTAAGAGACGAGTGCCAAAGTTAGCTGCGAGGTGGAGTATCCAGAGGAAAGTGACCGTAGCTCATTTGCATGTCTTACAGATTCCTCCCACCTCAGGCCTCACCAGAAATCTCAGCCCCTGGGATTACCTTGTAGTGTGTGTTTGCAGCTGGGATCTCCATCCCTGGCCCAGAGGTGTGGCTGCTGCCCCTGGGTTTGCTGTCTGGGTCAGCAGAGCCTGGCCCACAAGGGTGCTGTTGTTCCTGGGTTCCTTGTCCCCAGCTACATCCATCCCCGCACCCCCGTTTGGTGGTACTTGTATCTGGCTGTCCCCTTCCCAAGGCTGATGGCATGACCCTCACCCCATCCCTATGTTCCCATCAAGTGTTCTGCATGGCCTCCAGAGGCCTGATGCACATTACTACATCTGGGGATGGCATGAGCCCAGCCTGCAACCAAGCAGGGGCACAGATGCCACTTCTTATGGCCATTAAAGAGAACCAGGAAGCCTGCCTCCCTGAGGGTCTTGATTCCTGTTGAATATTTGATGGTGACTATGAAGCTGCCTTGATATCCACTCGTTTCTTCTCAGGTCATGATTGCCCTAGTAAGACTCAGTATCCCTTAGGCATCAGAGACCAGGGTTGGAAAATTAGATGTTGTGTGGTCAAAATCAGATGTCTGGGGGCTAGGCTGTACAACTCTGCCTATTCAGAGAGTCATCTGCTTGTTAATTGGTCAACCATTCAGGCATTAATTCACATAACAAATATCTGCTAGGTAACCCCTGACTGAGCCTGTGCCAGGTGCTCGGAACTGGCAGTGAGGAAGACCCTAGACTCCCAGCGCCTGCCCTTGGGGCCACCGAGGGTAGTGTGGGATACAGGGAACTAAATTCTGACTCATGAGTACTAGCTTCTCGATAAGTCCTGGGTGAGCACATGGCATCTCTCTAACCCAGGCTGGAAGGGCCAGGTTGGCAAATTGGGGCTGCAGGCACCTGTGATGTAGGGCAGGAGGCAACATGCAGCCAAGACCCGGGGCCACCTTGTCTAGCCACGTGATCTCAGAGACGTTACCCAATGTCTTTAAGCCTTGGTTTCGGTGGCTGTCAAATGGGGATGACATATATGTTCCATGTTTGTTGAAAGGATTAAGCAGGATACTTTACATGAAAGCCCTCTGTAAGTTGCAGTGTGGTGTTCAAATGATGCAGCTGGAATTTTCGAGTTGAAAGGGACTTGAGACAAGCAGGAAGGTGATATAGTATCAGTAGGAGATGCATGTCGAGAGGCTGAGAACCCAGGATGTCAGTGGGGCACTGACCTCGCAGAGGAGCCTTCCTGCCCTGCTAAACACAGGGAAATGCCCCAAAGATTTGGAACCACTTGCCAGCAACAGAGACCTCTTCCTAAGACCTTCTGGTTTTCATTCCCCACAACCCTGCCCTTAATCTAGCTTCTAGGAGAAAGATCTTTCTATGAAAAGAAAATGTGTGCCAGCTGTATATCCCTTTCTCCCTTTCATCCCCTGCCCCTCCCACCTTAGAAAATTAAAGTTCTATTTTGTTTCTTTTTTTAGAGATGGGGGTCTTACTATGTTGCCCACGCTGGACTCAAACTCTTGGGCTCAGGCAATCGATCCTCCTTGTCTCAGCCTTCTAAGTAGTTGACGTTACAGATGTGGCCACTGTGCCCACATAAAACTTTAGAGAACTGCCTTCTTTGTTCTCTAGAGCATGTGCTGGGCAGGTGTGTGCAGCGGGTGAGGGAGAGGGTCTGGAAGGCAGAAAGTAGCAGGAAGCTAGGATCGTCCTGCAGGTGGGGCTCCAGCTGCTGGAGTAGACAGGAAGTCTGCCTTCTCTGGGGGCTTTCTGGACCCTTCCCTCTGCCTTGGCCCTGGGAACACCTGGAAATTGCTTGTTTAGGAGTTGGGAAAACTGAGGAAGAGGAGAAGATGCCCCTAGCTCGATGGCTGCCTTCACTAGCTCTAGTGGAAATGGTCAGAGGGTGGATCTGCTCAGAGCCGGCTTGTTGGCCCTATGCCATGTTGTCCAGGCAGCAGCAGGACAACCAGTCACAGCTCTCTTCTGCTACCTAGCCCTCACGCTGCTCCCTGGGAACCAGCCTGCCTACTGCTGTGGCCAGTGGCCTCTGTCCCTCAAACACTTCGGTCCTGGACTTCCCTGATGTCTGTTCCTTCTCTGGTCTGTAGTTCTGCCCAGACTGGTGGCTCATGTCTCTCTTAAGAGAGAAGTTGTCTTTGGAAGAGGAAGGGAAATGTGACAGAGCCCCCAGGAGCCAGGTGCTAAAGATGATGTTCCTTCTGATATTGTGCAGTGATTACTAGAGTGTCTAGGATACTAATCATCATTAGCATTTATCGAGCATGGCTGGCTCTTTGTCTTTTTTCCTGCCAAGCTTCATTGAACTAACTCTGTACCTAGTCCTGGGTCAGGCACGGCTGAAGGGAAGGCTGAAGGGAAGTAAGATGTGGTCTTACTGGTCTTTGAGACCAAGTATTACCCCTCTCAGAGATAAGTGCTATTATTATTCCTTTTTTTTTTTTTTAGACAGCGTCTCCCTCTGTCACCCAAGCTGAAGTGCAGTGGTGGAATCATGGCTCACTGCCACCTTAATCTCCTGGGCTCAAGCAATTCTCCCACCTCAGCTTCCTGAGTAGCTGGGACTGCAGGTGGGCACCACCATGCCTGGCTAATTTTTGTATTTTTCGTAGAGGCAGGGTCTTGCTATGTTGCCCAAGCTGGGCTTGAACTTCTGGGCTCAAGTAATCTGCCTGCCTCAGTGTAATCCCAAAGTGTTGGGACTACAGGTGTGAGCCACCACACCCAGCCTTATTATTATTAATTTTTTAAGGTGAGGAAAATGGAGCACAGAGAGGCTAAGTAACTTGCCTGAGGTCACAGAGCAAAATAGTGCTGGAATCCGGATTGGAGCCCAGGTAGTCTGACTCTGTTGTATCCTATATGGACTGCAACATGCGGGACAGGGCTATCAGCCCACAGAGCTCAGGAAGGAATGCCACACTAAAGGTTGAGAATTCATCTGATTTGGGTAAGAAACTGGATTTCTCTTCTCAGGATGTTTCTGAGATGCCTGGGACTAAATTACAGAAACCATTAGGTAGGATGGGAATAGAAACTTCTGGAATTCTCAAAGGTCTTAGCCTGGCCTGGTTGAAGTGGTGAGAAGTGTGTTTGGCATTTGCTCAGAGCCTGGGCTTTGCAATATTTCGGGATTTTTTTTCCCTTGAATCCTGTGATAGTTGGCTAACTGATCAAAATCTTGGATCTTTTGACTCTTTTTGGCCCATGTTGGTGACGCGGAGTGGTGGTGGGGATGATGATGGCGGTGGTGACGGTGAAAGGGTGAAGAAGAATGTGATGACAGTTATTTCTACCTTTCACTAAATATCTACATTTCAATTCATGACCTCACTTTATCCTCACAACAGCCATGTGGGGAGGCCGGGCTGGTGGCTCACGCCTGTAACCCCAGCACTTTGGGAGGCCGAGGTGGGTGAATCACAAGGTCAGGAATTCAAGAGGAGCTTCGCCAACATGGTGAAACCCTGTCTCTACTAAAAACACAAAAAATAGCTGGGAGTGGTGGCAGGGGCCTGTTGTCACAGCTACTGGAGAGGCTGAGGCAGGAGAATTGCTTGAACCCGGGAAGGGGAAGTTCCAGTGAGCTGAGATGATGCCATTGCCCTCCAGCCTGGGTGACAGAGCAAGACTCCGTCTCAGAAACAAAACCAAACCAAACCAGCTGTGTGGGAAAGAAGAATGCCCAGTTCACAGATGAGAATACCGAAGCTCAAAGGGTTTGCCTAAAGGCAGTCAGAAGTAGAGCAAGAACTCAAACTTAGACCTGCACAACTTCAAAGCCTGTGAGCTCATCACGAGGCCATTATAACATTGTATTCCAGAGATGGCGGTGATGGTTACATATCCCCAGCAAATGGTTAGAACATGTTATTCACCAGAGAGCTGTGAGCACATAAAAAGGAAGTGGCGATCGCCTGGCGCCAGTGTTGGTGCGCCACGAACATCATAGAAAACAAACTTGTCTGATTTCCCCTTTTGATGCGGTTTCTTAGCTGGTAGACCAGGAGCACAGCTGGAGATGTAATTTCAACAGGCTTTACATTGATGTCGCTTTATGTATTATATATATGATTAAAAATCATGGTGGAAGTTTTAAAATGAAAGACAAGTCACTCGCTCATGCCAACAAATCATTTTTCACGCCTCTTTCCCCTCCTTACTGTGTATGGCTCAATGTATCGAGTTGGCCGTTGTGCACGCATCCTTTGTATCCTGGACAAGGTATTTACTGGCTCCTGTCTGCTGGGCCCCAAGCCCTGGGTGCTGGAGGATGGAAGGTCTGGTAGGCTTGTGTCTGATTGAATGGCTGTGCCTAAGTGGGGACCATTCCTGAGTCCACATCACTTTGGGTGGTGATCTCAGGCTGCTCCTCATTCCTTCCTGGGTTCTGTGCCATTTGTTATTTAGTAACAGTTCAGATGAGGACCTGGGGCATTTGCCTATCAGCTCCGTAGATGACACCAGCTGGGAGGGAAAGGCCAATACCTTGTATAACTTGATTATGAGTCAGAGCATCTGGACAGCCTGCCTGATAGGCTGCACTGAGCAGAATGTAACCATCTGGGTCAGGAGTCAGTGCTGTGTTCACTGAACCACCTCCCTCAACCACAGAACAGAAACCATGAGATCCAGAGTTCTGAGTTGACAGTGAGCCCAGGAGAGACCAGACATGGAAATGTGACTGCCCAAAGTTGAAGTGTGTTTTCTTCCCCTGTTTTTATTTGGTTATACCTTTAAAAATTATTATCAAAAGGGTTAATATGTACATATTTAAAGAAAACTTGGGCCTGGCATGGTGGCTTGTGTCTGCAATCTTAGCACTTTGGGAGGCCCAGGCAGGTGGATCATGAGATCAGAAGATCGAGACCATCCTGGCCAACAAGGTGAAGCCCTGTCCGTCTCTACTAAAATACAAAAAAATTAGCCAGGTGTGGTGGTGCGCAACTGTAGTCCTAGCTACTTGGGAGGCTGAGGCAGGGAAATCTTTGAAGCCGGGAAGTGGAGATTGCAGTGAGCCGAGATCACACCACTACACTCCAGCCTGGGTGACAGAGTAAGACTCTGTAAAAAAAAAAAAAAATTCTCATTGCGACATTTAGGAAGGTTTTTTTTTTTGCCACGCAATATAGAAATGTACAATGTAACGTGAAATTCCTCTAAAATTTCCTCTCCCAGATTTTAGAACCTCTGTAAATGGTTTGGTTTATATTCTCCTACAAGTCACGTGAGTGTTCTGCTGTTTGTGTGCACATCTATTCTCCTCCAAATGGAGTAATCACTAACTCCATTCTGCAGTAAAGCCATGATTGTGATTAATGAACTTATCAAACATTCATTAGGTATCATACCTCATGATTGCATTGTGGAGCAAGACAAACCTCCTTCCCTCCCCTGTTGCAGGAGGCTGGAAGGGAAGGTGTGGCAGTGGGATCTCCCAGAGTTACTCCAAGGAAATGCCCCAGCTGAGTTTTGAAGGGCAGAGGTGACTATTTTTTTCTTTCTGAGACAAGACCTCACTCTGTCGCCAGGTTGGAGTGCAGTGGCGCAATCTCGGCTCACTGCAGCCCCCACCTCCTGCGTTCAAGCAATTCTCCTGCCTCAACCTTCCAAGTAGCTGGAATTACAGGTGTGTGCCACTGCACACAGCTAATTTTTGTATTTTTGATAGAGATGGGGCTTCACCATATTGGCCAGGCTGGTCTTGAATTCCTGGCCTCAAGTGATCTACCTGCCTTGGCCTCCCAAAGTGCTGGGATTGCAGGCACGAGCCATTTCGCCCAGCCTATTTTTTCCTTTTTTTTTTTTTGAGATGGAGTTTCACTGTTGTTGCCCAGACAGGGATGCAATGGCGTGATCTCGGCTCACCCAAACCTCCACCTGCCAGGTTCAAGCGATTCTCCTGCCTCAGCCTCCCGAGTAGCTGGGATTACAGGCATGTGCCACCATACCTGCCTAATTTTTGTAGTTTTAGTGGAGACAGGGTTTCTCCATATTGGGCAGGCTGGTCTCGAACTCCCCACCTCAGGTGATCCGCCTGCCTCGCCTCCCAAAGTGCTGGGATTACAGGCATGAGCCACCGTGCCTGGTCCTATTTTTTTCATTTAACGTTCTATGTTAGATAGTTTTTCCACATTATTATCTACTTTTTGAAAAAATGTTTTTGATTGCCTCATGAGCTTTCATCAAGGGAACATATCATTGTTTCCTTCTTCTTGTTATAATTGTTTTATTGTTTGAGTGTGTTACTTGAATGCATTATTGGACAATTAATGGAAAAAGAGCAAACAGAATGAGGGAGGTAATTAGCAAGCAGCCCCTGTGGAGGTCACACTGGTTAGACCTCTTGTGGGTTATGCTGGTGAATTCTGGAAACATTGTTTTCAAGGGAATATGTCTAAGGGTGAGATTGAATCAGATGCCCAGAGGTTTAGAAAACATTTGGTTTGAATACTCAGAGGAGCTGAGGATGTTTAGCCAGAGGAGGTGCAGACCGAGCCACCAGCACCAACGTAGACCTTCCACTGGAGTGTCTGCTGAGCTGGAGAACCTGGGCTGCTTCTGCTGCAGTGCTAATTAGCACAGTGGTGATTGCGGTGCTGACCACACCTGTGGAAGGAAGAAGCGCTTCCTTATACTGGTACTAAGGAAAAAGCTATTTCCTCCAAAAGAATCATCCTGGCAGGATGAGAGGTGGGTGACGTGCCCTGTAGAATCTGTCCCAGCTCTGAGAATCCAGTTCCGAGGGTAGACCCAGCAGTTCTCCCCTTGCTTGTATCCTATTCCTTGTATCCAGCAGAGTCTGGCTCCAATAGAGGACACAGACCTCCCAGTGCCCTCCCCGGGGGCCCCTGTTTGCATAGTTGGTCCTTTTCCCAAAACAAGTGCTCAGATTTGTAGCCGTGGAAGGGTGTTTCAGAATCTAGTCAGTTCTAGAGGCTGCAGGCGGGCTTGGGTCTTTCCTGCTAGCTTCCGCAGATCCCTGGGTTCCCCAAGGCAGAAAGATGGTGGCACCTTCATGCCGTAGAATGCGAGCATGAAAAGGAACAAGCTGATGGATGCAACAACTTAATCACCCCCAGGGAATGTCGTGCAGTTAAAATAAAGCCAATAGTTCCATACGTACTGTATCATTTATTTATATAACATAAGTTTTGAAGTGACACCATGTTAGCAGCAGGGACAGATTAGTGACTGTGGTGCTGAAGGAGTGGGGAACAGGAGGGAGGTGGCTGTGGTTACAGAAGACATAGGACATCCTCTTGTAGGAGCTGTTCAAATTTGACCTTATGCTGGAGAGGAGCCTCTGCTAGTGATGACATACATAGAACTCAATACTCATATGCGTAGCAGTGAATCGGGAAATCTGAATCAGATCTGCAGATGATACCGCTGTTGTGGTATCACGGTGTAGTTTTATGAGGTGTGACTATTGGGGGAAACTGGGCCAGCTGTACAAGTTCGTACAACAATCTCAACCATGTCAGTGTTATTTCCCGCAACTGCATGGAAACCTACAAGTATCTCAATAAAAACATCAGTAACAACAGGCACACTAGCTTGTGAAATCAGAAAGTGGATTTAGTAAAAAGTCAAAAAATGAATGAAAAGACGTTACGAGGCACTGGCGGCACCTCTTGTTTCTCTTGTTGGATTTTGGGGGATCTTCCTGGTTGTGCTGCTGCAGGCAGATCCGGTGACTTGGGGTGGGAGGAAGGTGGGGTGGCTGGGCCGGGAAGTGGGTCTTTGGCACATAAGGAGAGGGCTGGTGTAAACTTAGTGGGATTAGAGAGTCAGGGATGGAATTCTCTGGCTAGAATTAGCAAAAGAGGTTATGTCCTGGTTGTGAGTTTTGAGGGCGACACATGGAACTGAGGCCCAGGAAAGGAAGCGATTGGGCAGAGTCCAATCTTAAATGGGGTCTGGGGACAGTGGGTGGCCAGGCCAGGTCTGACCCCAGAGAGCTTGGGAGACTGCCAGCAGAGCCCTGAGGTGTGGACCAAGTATTTTCTCCCCTTCTTGGTTGAAGGTAGTTGGCACCTGGTGGATGATTCCAGCCTGCCCTGGGGAGGCTGCCTAAGTCTGGTTATGCAGAGAGAAGACCTTCCATCAATCCATCAATTAATCAATCAAGTGCTACCTCTGGGCAAGGCTGAGGGTGGAGGGGAAGGGAGAGAGGCAGTCGGAAGAGGAGACTGGGGCACCATGATCACCCAGGACTGCCAGGTCCACCCAGCATGGTGCAGGTTGGGGAGGAGGTGAGGCACCAGGGAGAACGTAGTGTGACTTGATGTGGTCCAGGGAGGATTCCTGGCGAGGCTTAGCTTTGGCCTGTGTGCTCGAGGGCAGGCAGGGTTCTGTAGGCGGTAGGGGAGCCTAGCCATTCTGAGCAGACAGATGGGACTGCCTAGGAACTTCTTGGTTTCTAAAAGGCTTGGGGGACCTCCTGGCTAGACCCGAGGTCCGAGTTGGGGGAGCCAGTGCCCTTAGACCAATGTTGAAGGGTGACAACCCATATACAGGGATGGGGACAGAAGGGGTCTGTCTTTTGGGCCCAAGAAGTGAGTTTTGTAGTAGATAGTTTTCCAGAGTGTTCCTTTTTTTTCTTTTGAAATCAACACTGTATTTATTGATTTAGACTACTTTATTGAGGTGTGATTGATATATACAAAGCTGTACCTATTTAATATGTACAACCTGACCAGTGTGGACGTATGGTGACACCAGGGACACCATCACCTGTAAAAGTTAGGCTGTAAAAATATCCATCACCTTCCAAAGTTTCCTCCTGCCCTCTTTATCTATTATTCTATTTATCTATAATAATGATTATTTTGTGACAAGAACACTTCAGACAAGATCTCTTATTGAATGTATAGACTACCTTTTGTTTATCCATTCATTTGCCAAGGTTGTTTCCACATCCTGGCTTCTGTGAGCAGTGCTGCAGTGAGTATGGGCTGCAGCTCTCCCTTCAGGGTCCTGGTTTCAGTTCCTTCCTTTGGATGAGTACCCACAGGTGGGCTTGCTGGGTCAGCAGAGCGTGACCCTCTGGGCTTCAGTGGGCTTTCCTGCAATATTGGCGGGGAGGTGGGGGGGTCTCATGAGTGGTGCAAGGTCAGAGAGAACGAGGTGCCTGCACTTTTGTGTCTTTCCACAAGGTCAGACTTTTATTGATGCAATTTCAATCATAAAAGCCACGAACCACATGGAGCTCTCAAAGAGACAATTCTCCTTAGTACTTCCTGCTCATTTGGAGTCAGAGCCTTGGGCACATGGGCTGAAGCTGTTCCACAAGTCAGTCAACATTGCAAACCATACATAATAATATACTTAATCAATCTATAAATGTATAGATTAAACGTTCCACATCAGAGTAACATTTATCATCAAGAGAAAGGGGTTAGGACAAAGGGTTAATGAAAGAGGCCAGGGAGAGCCGGGAAGACAAAAAGAACCTCCTGCTCTGGCCTGGGCAGTCTGTTGGTTTCATGGGAAACAGTTTCTGATGTTGGCAGAGCCATTGCTGGCAGATGCTAGGTGCTTATCATGAATCACAGCAAGATAGTGTCAATTAAGACAGCCATTTCAAGCCACTGAAGTCCTGCTCTTTCCTCTTATTTTGTTTTTTGTTTCTTTTGTTTGGCTTTTTTTTTTTTTTTTTTTTTGAGACAGGGTCTTGCTCTGTTGCCCAAGCTGGAGTGCAGTGGCGTGATCACAGCTCACTGCAGCCTCGACATTCTGGGCTCAAGTGCTCAAGTGATTCTCCCGCCGCAGCCCACTGAGTAGCTGTGCCACCATGCTGAACTAATTAAAAAACAAAATTTTGTAGAGATAGGGTCTCACTGTTGCCCAGGCTTGTCTCGAACTCCTGGGCTTAAGCAATCCTCCCACATCTGCCTCCCAAAATGCTGGGATTCCAGGCATGAGCCACTGTGCCCAGCTGTCCTCTTTTTATGGCCACAGAGTCCTCTACTGAGGACTGACAGTGGAGGAGTATGCTTGTGTATATCCTTGTCTGGTTGGATGCCGTGTTTATTTATCTGCAGAACATCTTGTCCCTGCTGACAAAGCGAAATGTAAGATGATGTCTTTTTCTAAGATGGAGTTACTTATGTCAAGGGTGCTCTGTGCAAGCCTCACACATCTGCAATGGGACCCTGTAGGGGGACAAAGAACTGGCTTCAGGCAGGACTGCCTGACACAAGTCTCTTCTTTCCTTTCTGGGGAGCCGATGCAGGGGAGGGTGTGGTGTACTCAGGTGAGTGGTCAGGGCTGAGAGCCTGAGCCATTGGGGTAAATACTTTTCTCAGTGCCTCAGTTTTCCCCTCTTAAAAGTGGGTTAATAACCCCTTACGACCTTCCAAATGGAACATAATTAACTAATTCCTGCTAATGACAGAGGACTACCTACTGTATCTCTTTGATTTTTATTTCTCCACCCACTGTTCACCCATCTGCCCAAAGCCAGGCAGCCCCATTCCTCCCTCTGGTCTGGTGGACCAGCTGGAGTTCAGATTCAAACTTCAAAACAAAATGAAAGCTGGGCATGGTGGCTCATGCTTGTAATTCCAGCACTTTGGGAGGCCGAGGCGAGTGTATCACCTGAGATCAGGAGTTTGAGACCAGCCTGGCCAACATGGCAAAATCCTGTCTCTTCTAAAAATACAAATATTAGCTGGATATGGTGATGGGCACCTGTAATCCCAGCTACTTGGGAGGCTGAGACAGGAGAATTGTTTGTATCTGGAGGTGGAGGCTGTGGTGAGCTGAGTTGGTGCCAGTGCACTCCAGACTGGGCAACAGAGTGAGATTCAGTCTCAAAAAAAAAAAAGCCCACTCAAAATGAAACACCCTAACAGCACAAGTCTACTGTGTGGGCCTCAAAGACCAGTGGGGAGTGGCCTGGCAGGTCTTCCCAGAAGCCCAGGAGCCAACCCTTGGCTGGCCCGCATCCACCCGCCTTTGTCACTGTGTCCCGACCCATGCTCTGGAGGGGCTCTGCTGCTGTCCCGCTTTCCTGCAGCCCCTCCGTCCACCGAGGATGCAGGGACCAGCCTCCGGGAGAGAGAAGAAGGCCAACCAGGGTGCCCCTCCCCACTCATGCCCATGGGTGATTTACCCCACAAGGCCAGAGAGTGCTGGCCAGATCACAGCATGCTCTGGGCCTCAGCTTACACATCAAGCTTCTGGTAGTTTTCAAAAACATTTTTTAAAACAATGAAAACCTTGTTTCAAATATATTTCTGTGCGGGGCCTCAAAGTAATGAAACAATTGGCTTGAAGCAGGATCAGGACACAGAAGGTCTCTGGATCATTCCTTAAGACAAGTTAGGGATTCAAAACCACAGACAGACCCAGGGCAGCAGGAGGAGGGAGATTGCAGCCCCAGGAGCTGCTTTGCCACCTCTGAGGGCTCCCAAGGGATTGTGAGGAAGGAGGCGGCCACAACAAACACACTCATTATTTTTGACATCTTTGTGCCATGTAGGTATTTTCAATAAATATCACCTCTAATTCTTACAGCAACTGGGCTTCATTTTCAGATGAAAAAAGGGTTAAGAGGCTTTATCAAAAGCCCAGATAGCTGAAAGTGTGGCAGAGCTGAATTTTGAACCCAAATGTATCTGAATCCAAAGTAGTGTTAACCTCCCACCCGCACCAGGCCCTTTGCTGCTTCTCCTGGGGGTGGGGTGTGTGAGTGCGGGGTGGGAGTGGGGTGGCAGTTATGACCAACTCCCTGTCTAGAGCCACCCTTGACATAAGTAACTCCATCTTAGAAAAAGACTTCATCTTACATGTTATAGGGCACTTTGCCGATGAGGACAAGGTGTTTGCTTGATAAATTTAAAGACTGCATCCATCCAGACAAGCACACTCCTCCACTGTCAGTCCTCACCAGAGGACTCTGCGGCCATGAAAAGAGCAGGACTTTGGCTGTTCACCCTCTGTTGTCACTGGAGATAAGCACCCAACGTCCACTGCCAAAGGCTCTGCCCACATCACAGACTCTTCCCTGAAGGACTGATGAACCGCCCAGCCCAGCCCAGACTTTTTTAGTCTTCATGGCTCTCCATGGACTGGTTCATTAACCCCATTTCCTATCCCCTTTCTCTTGATACGTTTTTCAGGTTTGCCATAAATGTTACCTCATGGTTCCTGATGATTACAAGTCTGGTATATCTTGCGTGGCTCTGCAGGCCGAGAGAGCATTCATGTAGGAGAACTGCAGGTTAGGTGGTGCTCCTAACAGACATGTTCTCTGAATTTCATTTATGGCTGAAATTTCCAGCTGAGTGGCAAATTCATTGTATCTATCACATACCGTCCCTAAGATAGCTGATTTTCTTGGATTCCTTTGTCCCTGTGTTAGGTCATTCCAAGTCCATCTTCAGATTTTGTTGGACCTAAATATGGGTGCACAGCTCTCTAGGCTGATGTGATCCAGTCCCAGAGGGCTAGAACACATCTTGGCTGATTGGTTTCTTTTCTTTCTTTCTTCCTTTTTTTTTTTGAGACAGTCTTGCTCTGTCACCAGGTGCCATGCTAGAGTGCAGTGGCATGACCTGAGCTCACTGAAACCTCCGTCTCCTGTGTTCAGCAATTCTCCTGCCTCAGCCTCCCGAGTAGCTGGGACTACAGGTGTGTGCCACCACACCCAGTTAATTTTTGTATTTTTTAGTAGAGAGGGGATTTCACCATGTTGGCCAGGATGGTTTTGATCTCTTGACCTTGTGATCCGCCCACCTCGGCCTCCCAAAGTGCTGAGATTACAGACGTGAGGCACTGTGCCCAGCCTTCTTTCTTTTTTTTTTTTGAGACAGAGTCTCTGTCTTGCCCAGGCTGGAGTGCAGTGGTGCAATCTCAGCTCACTGCAACCTTTGCCTGTCAGGTTCAAGTGATTGTCCTGTCTCAGTCTCCGAGTAGCTGGAACTAAGGTGTGTGCCACCACACCCGGTTAATTTTGTATTTACAGTAGATATGGGGTTTCACCATGTTGGCCAGGCTGATCTCAAACTTCTGACCTCAGGTGATCCACCCACCTCAGCCTCCCGAAGTGCTGGGATTACAGGCGTGAGCCACCACACCCAGCCTTGGCTGATTTGTCGATGGTTCTAATGGTTTATGATTTGGTAGTTTTATAACAGCTCATGACGGGTTTCCTGCTTGTGCAGGGATCCGATGTGTGTCTGTGCCTGATAGTGCCTTGGTGTCTGCTCCGTCCTCCACAGATGGAGGGGCCAGTCTGCACTGTGCTCCGTCTTTGGCAAAAATCCGTTCTTAGTTTTAGTAACTCTGCTATAGTGTATTCTCCGTCCTCGTTGGTGTCCTGAGGTCTGTGATTCTCATTGTTATCATCGGTAACTCTTTCTCTAGTTATTGTAGGTCTTTCTGTATATACCCACCCCAGTGGTCATTGTAATCTCCTAAATTCTCTGCAGGGATTCCTCCCTAAAAGTTGCCTCTGACAGGGATTTACTTTTCCTTAAAATTCTTTAAGCTGGCTCTTTCCTGTCTGGCAATCTGTGAGATACTTTGCATTAGAAGTGCAGGGATTTGTTTCTTTGGGGGCCTAACATTTTTAGGGTCCTCAAGTCTGACTGTCAGACTTGAGGACCCTAAAAATGTTAAGCCCTCAGGGATCATACAGGGAGTCTTTCTGACTTCCAACTCTATTTGGGCAACAGTTCGATTTCCCACCTTGGCCAACCCTATGAGTGGGGCTTATGCAATAATTGGCTTTCTCTTCTTTCAGCGAGTTAAAAATTTGTTTGGCCAGTTCCCTCTCCTAAGTTGAGATTGTACTTACTATGCACCTTTCTGGCTCCACCAGCTTCCTAGCCTGGCATCAGCCAAGACCGTGTCAGCTCTTGGAGCTACAGGACATGGGTAAAGAACCCCATCACCTGAGACTTTCCTCAGGGAGCCAGACTTTCAAGGTGAAGTGAGATTATGTTTCTTTTTCAAGAGGGTGGCAGTTTGTTTTTTCAAATGACTTGACTTCTAATTTAAATTTTAGTGGAGGCTTTGGCCTTAGAATCCACTGTGCCAACTATGCCTGCTAAGCTGACTGTGCCAATTCTCATGAGTGGTGCGAGGTCACAGACAACCAGGTCCTTGCACCTTTGTGTCTTTCCACAAAGTCAGAGTTACCGATGCGACTTCAGTCATACCTGAGCCGCATGGAGTTCCCAAGGAGACAGTTCTCTTTAATACTTCCTGTTTACTCCGCAGTCAGAGCTTCAGGTACACAGGCTCAAACCACTCCAGTCAACACTGCAAACCATACATAATAATATACTTAACCAACATATAAAAGCATAGATTAAACATTCCACATCAAAGTAACATTTAACATCAAGAAAAAGGGGTTAGAAAAAAGGGTTAATACACCAGTCCAGGAAGAGCCACGAAGACAAAAGACATCTCCTTTTCTGAGCTGGGCCGTTCATCAGTCTTGCAGGGAAGTTTCTGATGTTGGCAGATACTGTGTAGTTATCACAAGTGACAGCAAAACGCTGTCAGTGAAGATGGCATCTCGAACTGCTGACCTCCTGCTCTTTTCATGGCCACAGAGTCCTCTGGTGAGGATAGACAGTGAAGGAGCGTGCTTGTGTGCTCTGGTGTGGTTGGATGTAGTCTTTATTTTGTTCTTGTTGTTGTTGTTTTTGTAGATGGAGTCTTGCTCTGTCGTCCAGGCTGAAGTGCAGCGGTGCAAACCTGGCTCACTGCAACCTCCGCCTCCGGGGCTCAGGCAATTCTCCCGCCTCAGCCTCCCGAGTAGCTGGGATTACAGATGCCCGCCACCACACCTGGCTAATTTTTGTGTTTTTAGTAGAGACGGGGTTTCACCACGTTGGTCAGGCTGGTCTCAAACTCCTGACCTCGTGATTCGCCCACTTTGCCTCCCAAAGTGCTTGGATTACAAGCGTGAGCCACCGTGCCTGGTCAAATATGGTCTTTATTTATTAAGCAAGATGTCTTGTCCCTGTTGGCAAAGTGCCCTATGAAATGTAAGATGAAGTCCTTTTCTAAGATGGCATTACTTAGGTCAAGGGTGCTCTGTACAAGGCTCCTGGTCCCTTGGCTGCATGGGTAGGGCCCTGGGAAGTGCTGGGAGTTGGGGCAGGACCCTGACTTGAAACCTGCAGGAGCTGGCTGCTTGCTGGCAGAGACCCACTGGGTTTCTGCTGACGAAGTTCTCACAGCCGGCTGAGTCAAAGCCCGGGGGACTTTCCTTCAGGCTCCAACCAGATGTGGAGACCTGTGGTTTACTTCCTTCTGTGAGAGTTCTGGGCTGTGGGTCAGCTTTGTGTTCCCCTGATGGGCTGAAGTTACAGATATTCCTGGATCTTCCTTGAGGCCCTGTAGCCCTGTTTTCCAGCAGCTCCTTCTGGTGGGGCAGCTGAGGGCAGTGACAGGTCAGAGGGAAAGGTGGACAGGCCGGGGTTTTGGGGTGTTCACTAGCAGCTGGCTGGGCCTGCGGCCGGCCCTGTGCTTTCCCGGGAGGACCTGGAGTGTGTGTCTCTGGGAAAAGTGATAGCTTCGGGGCCTTCTGGGAAGATGCTTATAACCAATTGTGGGAGGGTCCCCAGGGTGTGGAAGCAAAGCTCGACCTGTCAAGCAGCCCCCCCTGCGTCCCAGCTGGTTGCTCAAAATAGACCGGCTGAGGCCGGAGCTGGTGATGAGAAGAGGTGAGCCTCCTGGAAATGGTGGGGGGAGTTTCTCCAACTTCCAGCTTCCCAAGAATGACCTGGGGTACTTGATAAAACTTTCCAAATCCCAGGCCCTGCTCCTGACTCATGACATCAGAATCTCTAGGGAGAGGGGCTTGGGAATCTGGATGTGGAACAAACACTGTGTTTGTTTAAGTTGATTTTTATTGTTATTTTTCACGACCAGACAAGTCCGAGAAATGCTGGGGGTTGCGATCAATGGGAACCCTAGGCTCTTGCAGGTTTCTTGAGAATTGGCTCCTAGAGAGATCGATTGCCCCTGGTTAGGGAGTAGGTGGGAGGATTCCAGTGTGGGCTTTCTTTTCCTTTCTCATTGGCCCCTCGATCATCCCCAGATAAGCACTCAAGTGTCCTCTCTTGTGAGACCTGGTGCTGGGTCCTGGACTGCCATAAGTGGCAGGTGGGGTGAAGTCCTGCCCTCAGGAGCCCGCAGATGGGCTGACCGCCAGTTCTGTGCACAGTTGCCAGAGCTTCCCAGTGGCTGCTGATTTAACTGGGGAGGACCTGTCTACGTGGGGCCCCTCCTAGCTGGAGACAGGTCCCTTTTACAATCAGCAGCCTTATGAAGAGGCCTTCCTGTAACATCCCTCTGATATCTGTCTCTGTTCAGTATTGCCCAGGTGACAAACACAGTGTTCATTCTTGGCAGTCATTCCCTGCTGTCATCTGAGGTGGGCCCGAGCTGTGCTGGGTTTCCGGGTAATCTGGCCAGGATCCAGCACAACCCTGTGGCCAATCCGGGAGGGAGCGGTCACGAGGCTGTGCTGGCTCAGTCTTTCCCTTGCAAAGGAAGGCATCTTTGGACTGCCACAGAATGCTTTCTTCCCTAGCAAAACCCTTGCAGTTGCTCGGGCAGTACTTTCCTTTCTCACTTGAAAAATTACAGGGGTAGTTTATGGTTCTTATGACCCTGGTGGGGGTGATGACGTCATGGGATTGAAATCCGTCTCACCTGGTGGGTGGGTACACTGAGTCACTGAGTGTGTCAGTCAAGAGCTTTGGCCACAAATCAGTGGCACTTGGCAGCAATACACAAATCCAGCCACCCCTGTCCTCGCCTCAGGTCTGAGCGGCACAGCTGGGTCCCTAGCCGGTGGCATCGCCCCTGCCCCTTGACCTTGATCTTCAGCCTCAGAAGCAGGTTACCCGTTGCCGTGTGATTGCCCTTCACAGTTCCCTCCCCGGGATTCCAAGTGACCTCTTCAGGTTTCCAGGTCCAGCCCATTCCCTCCCAGCTGATCACACTCGACCATAGCCACAGGAGGAACAAGCTTTAGAAAAGGTCTGGCACGAAGCTTCGTTTTTCCCTGTCTGCTTTGGCTGGAATCTCGTGTGGGTTTGCAGGCAGTTGGCAGTATTTTGTTGTTTATAAGTGAAGGGGCTCTTCCCAGTTGCTTTTCTCTAAGAACGACCATGCTCTGAGCTACCCATGGCAAATTCTGGCTTTGGACTTGTTGATCCCCAGAGCCAGTGGGGTCATGGCCCTGGAGGGTTTGCACCCAGTGACAGGTCTGAGTGTATATTTAAGGAACGAGGAGAGTGTTCCTCTCAGAGGGAGGATTCTCTGGTTGACTCAGAGTTTTGTTAGCTCAGCATTTAGCTTTCAGCCCTGGTGAGTTTCTGACTTACTGGGAGTAGGCTGGCTGCAATCTTTCCTATATCATCAAATAAAATAGGTCATTTTTTTGGCCCTCTAGAAATCGTGTTTTTTCTTTTGGTTTTGGAGAGCTCGGCTTTGGGGAGGATATGCATCAGTTGCTCTAGCGTGCTTAAAACAATGAGATAAGATGAAATAGGGCTTCTTCACTCTCCCTTCCTGGGTTTCTGGATCTGACCCCTCCCTCCCTGTGGAAAGTTGGGTGGGATGGCGACAGTCAGATCTCCTCCCTGCTGGGTGGGATGGATGGTGGTCCCTGCTGGATGGGATGGTGGCTGCTGGGTGGGATGGTAGATCCTGGCCCTCTAGGGTCTGTACCCTGCGGGTCCTGAGCCCTTTATTCCCAACCACCCTCCTATAAGTCATTCCTCGCCCCCTTGTCAGAATGGCCTAGAGCTGAGCTGTGTTTCTGGGCCCTCTGACCAGGATCTAGCTAGAGCAGGCCAGCAGGAAGAGGCTGTGATAGCTACATGGCCTCTATCTGTGTTTATGGTAAGCAGACACCTGACTTCATAGCACCATTTTATGTGTGCACCTGCAAATGTGTTTACTTTTAAGAAAGAGAGACAGGAGCAGTGAAAGCAGGCACAGACATATGTTCTCTCCTATCAGCTCTGTGGCCCTGTAGAGAGGTGTTATCTCTACAGTTGAGCTGCGGTGGATGGGAGCTCCCTGGGACCTCTTCCTTTCTCCTCACCTGCCCAGGAGTTAAAGGAGCTTTGCTGCTTCACTGACTTGACTAACTCTGTGACCTTGGACAGGCCACTCCCTCTTTCAGCCTCAGTGTTCTTATCAATAAAATGATGGGATTATGCAATACTATCTCTGTTACACCTGAAAATGGAGCCAAGAGCTAAGGCTATAAAAGGAAGCAGCCCAGTTACTGATTAGATGGCACTTCTGGGCTGAATGGAGCCACAGAACTCACACGGCAGGGAAGGCGGTGGATCCCTCATTGAGCTATCACCAGGGTGACAGCCCTGCCCCATGGCAGAGCCTGTGGTGACCCTGGATCTACTGTTAATGCCCTCAGCCACCTTCCCCCCTTCTCATGGGAGCCTCTGCCTACTTTTCTGCTCCCCTGAATTCTTGCTCCCTGAATTCTGGAACTTAACCATGCTGGGAGGCAGAAAACCAGGACCAGATTCTGGATCTGCCACCAAGTGCTGGGTGACCTTGCAAAATTAGCATTCTTCCCTGCCTTCTCTATATAACAGGGGTGATAGCACCAGCGAATCTTTTTTTTTTTTTTAGATAGAGTCTCGCTCTCGCCAGGCTGGAGTGCAGTGGTGCAATCTTGGCTCACTGCAACCTCCGCCTCTTGGGTTCAGGCAATTCTCCTGTCTCAGCCGCCCATGCAGCTGGAACTAAAGGCATGCACCACCACCCCAGCTAATTTTTGTATTTTTAGTAGAGTCAGGGTTTCACCATGTTGGCCAGGGTGGTCTCGATCTCTTGAGCTCATGATTCACCCATCTCGGCCTCCCAAAAGTGCTGGGATTACAGATGTGAGCCACAGTGCCCAGATGCCCCAGTGAGTCTTGAATGATTCACAGGATTGTTGTGAGGATCCAGTAAGAAAATAGCTGTGAAATTATTCTGTGAATTGGATATACATCTAAATATAATAAATTATTATTTGTTACATTTCTTTCTTCCTTTTTTTTTTTTTTTTTTGAGATGTGGTTGGAATGCAGTAGTATGATCGTGGCTCACTGCAGCCTCCGCCTTCCTGGGCTCAGATGATCCTCTTCCCTCAGCCTCCCGAGTAGCCAGGACTACAGGTGCATGCTGCCACGCCTGGCTAGTTTTTTATATTTTTGAGGAGATGGGGTTTAGCCATGTTGCCAGGCTGGTCTTGAACTCCTGGGCTCAAGTGATCCACCCAACTTGGCCTTTCACAGTGCAGGCATGAGCCACCATGCCTGGCCCTTTTGTTAATTTTTTTTTTTTTTTTTGAGACCAAGTCTCACTCTGTTGCCCAGGCTTGAGTGCAGTGGTATGATCTCGACTCACTGCAACCTCTGCCTCCCAGGTTCAAGCGATTCTTTTTTTTTTTTTTAAATTTAAATTAAAGACAAGGTTTCACCATGTTGGCCAGGCTGGTTTTGAACTCCTGACCTCAGGTGATCCGCCCGCCTTGGCCTTCCAAAGTGCTGAGATTACAGGCATGAGCCACCACGCCCGGCCTCAAGTGGTGCTTATACTTCAGCCTCCTGAGTAGCTGGGACTATAGGTGTGCACCACCATGCCTGGCTAATTTGTGTGTTTTCAGTAGAGACGGGGTTTCACTATGTTGGCCAGGCTGGTCTCGAACTCCTGACCTCAGGTGACCTGCCTGCCTCAGCCTCCCAAAATGCTGGGATTACAGGCATGAGCCACTACACCTGGCCGCTTTTGTTACATTTATTGTACATATACACATACATGGTTTGTTCAGAGTCTAGCTGAAGTCTCTGTTTTCTCATTCTTAAATATGGTTAGACTACCAGAGGCCACCACATGTCTAAAGAAAAACTAGCCTGAAAGAAAGAAAGAAAATCGAAGGCAAAGTTCCAAAGATAACATAAAAATATCTAGTTGCAGCTGGGTGCAGTGGTGCACCCTGTAGTCCCAGCTACTCAGGAGGCTGAGGCAAGAGGAACCCTTGAGCCCAGGAGTTCAAGACCAGCCTGAGCAACATAGCAAGACCCTGTATCTTTTTTTTTTTTTCTGAGACAGAGTTTCACTGTTGTTGCCCAGGCTGGAGTGCAATGGCTTGATCTCAACTTACTGCAACCTCCACCTCTGGGTTCAAGCAATTCTCCTGCCTCAGCCTCCGGAGTAGCTGGAATTACAGGTATGCGCCACCACACCCAGCTAATTTTGTATTTTCAGTAGAGACGGGGTTTCTCAGTGTTGGTCAGGCTGGTCTCGAACTCCTGACCTCAGGTGATCCGCCTGCCTTGGCCTCCAAAGTGCTGGGATTACAAGCATGAGCCACTGGGCCCAGCCAACACTGTATCTTAAAAAAAAAAAAAAAAAAGATTGCATTGAATCTGTAGCTAAATTTGAGAATAGATATCTTAATATTGAGTCTTCTAATCCATGAACAGCATATATTGCTCAGTTAATTTAGGTCTTTCAGAATTTCTCCGAGCAATGTTTTGCATCTTTCAGTGTACAGGTTTTGTGTATTTTTTTTGGTTAGATTTATCTCTAAGTATCTCATATTTTTGAAGCTACTGTAAATGGTATCTTTTAGTTTTAGTTCCCAGTTGTTCATTGCTGATACGCCAGTACAAAAACAGCTACGGGAGTGTTTCTAGCAGCTTTATTTGTAATGGCCTCAAATTGGAGACACCCCAAATGTTCATCAACGGGTGAACAAGTAAATACATGCTTGTGCATCCAAACGATAGGATAAAGGAGGCGACCGAAAGGAATGCACTGCTGTGCACACAGGAGCCAGGGTGAGCCTCAGAGGAATTGTGCAGAGTGAAAGAAGCCAGATGGAAGAGAGTGCATACTGCAGAATTCCATTTACATAAAGCTCTGGGAAAAGCAGCCTGAAGCAGATCAGTGGTTTCTTGGGGAGGGGAAATGGATTCAGGGAGGAACATGTGAGAAGGGCCGGGAGGAGACTTTGAAGGCTACGGACACGTGCATCATCTTAATTGTGGATGGTTTCATGGGTGCCTATGGAGGCCCCACATTGTACACTTAAATACACACACTTTATTTTATGTCAATAATACCTCAATGAAGTTATTTTTTAAAGTCAATAGAAGGTTTGCAAAAGCAAGTCAACAAAATTCCCAAAATAGAACCAGACGAAGAAACGCAAAATACAGGAGAGAAAAGACAACAGCTAGAGACGTAGAGGATCCATTCTTTATCCGTGATGTTCGGAAATGTCATCACAATGCAGTAGGTTTGGCTACGTGTGCGGTTTCATTTGTCTTTCTCACCATCACTGAGCCCTTTGCATTGGAAGATTTATGCCTCTCTTCAGCTCTTGGAAATATCCTTTCAGTATTTCTTTGGTAATGGTCTCTTCTCTGCCAGACTCAGAAAAGATTGGGCTCAAGTATTCTAGAAGACAGAGGTGAGACAAGAAAAGGCTTTGTTTGAAATCCCCAAATCTCCACCTCGGCCCCAAGCAAAAACACAGATACCCCAACAGATTCCCAGAGCAGATGGGTAAAATAGTCTGGAGAGATCGAATCAAAGAATATCTGGACCTGAGGACTCCAGGTACAGAGAAAAAGCTGTGGTGAGAGGTGAAAAGAAGGGGAATGAATCTCGTCTACCTGTTCCTGAATGCTAGTGGCTGGGTTTAAATCACTCCAGCCAGGAAGTTAGAAAATTATTAGCTGGAGCAATGAAACCATCCACAGAAGGATGTATATAGCCTAACAGTTGGGAGTGCCCAGAAAACAAATCTGTTTAGCCACTTACTTGTGTCCCCGCCGAACCCCGTGGTGAAACCAGTTACGGCAAGCCATGCACACACAGCTTCCAAAGGGCCTCCAGGAGCTTGTTTCTAAATAAAAATAACCACGAAGAATCCCTCAGCATTTGAGGAAAGTCTTCAACATGGAAGAGAAAATCAAAAAGAGAAAAGGTACTCACTGGAAATAGAAAGATGAGAAGGTTTTGCATTCATGACACAAGATGCCAGAAAAGAGGAGAATTCAAAGAAAAAGAAAGCTCTTAGAAATTAAAATTTTGACACCAAAAATGAAAAACTCATTTGAAAGGTTAAAAATAATGACATGGATAATGCAGAGAAAGAATACGTAGAGGATAAATATAGTAAGGATTGAAGAGTGGTAGCCCAGAGAAAATAAAAGGGAGACATAATCTAAAAACTGTGACAGGAAAATCACTTTGGGAGGCTGAAGTGAAAGGCTTGAGGCCGGGAGTTTGAGACCAGCCTGGGCAACATAGCAAGACCCTGCCTCTACAAACATTTTTTAAAAAATTAACTGGACCTGGTGGTGTACAGCTATAGTCCTAGCGACTCGGGAGGCTGAGGTGGGGTGACAAACCAAGACATGTCAGCTTAAACTTACTCTATAGAATTATGAGATCAGCACCAGAAGAACGACATCAAGAAACAGTTAAAAGGGCTGACACCTGTGAGCTTGGGATGGGCCATTGCTTTTGTTGCCAGCCGTACTGAGTGGGTGTGAGGGAGTTCAGCCTCAGGTGCCACAGCACCAGGCCATGGTGCGTCCCCAGGATTCAGGGCAGGAGGATGGCGTGCACTATGGGCAGAAACCTTTGCTGGTCTGTCAGTGGGTGCAGCAGACACCCACCCGCCCCCTTCCTATTCTGGGCCCTCATCCTGGATGCCCTTGGCAGAGAGGAACCCGGGGAAGTTGCCAACCTGTTTGTTGGGCGTTCCGTTTGTTTGCTTTCCTTCTCTTGGGTCTGTGCATGGGTGTGGATTCCACAGATACCTGGCCCTCTCAGTGTGCCATGCGGTCCTGGACTGGGGTGTCCAAGGTTAAAGGCAGAGCAGTTTTTTCCATGACGGCACTGCCTTTTCACTTTTGGCTGGTTCCACATTGGCAGGGCAAGGCCGCTGGGTAGGGTGTGCGGTTGAGTACCGGCTACAGACTCCTGGGCCAGGTGAAAGGGGGATTGAATCTGGTAGGGGCTGCGTCGGAGGGAGCAGGGTCTGCTCTTAGAAGCCTGCACAGGGGCACCATGGTTGTCAGTCATGGCCCTGGGCTGGGGCCACTCTCTGCGTCAAAGGTGATCACTGAAGGGGAGACATCAACGAATGGGTTTAGACAGCCCTTCATTGTGTTTTAATTTAAGCAAACAATTCTTAAGCAGTGATTGCCTGGTGTTGTCCAGACACTGGGAAGTGTGGTTGGGAAGGCCGACCTCATGTTCCTCCCAGAGCATGCCCAGGGTTCACGTCCCAGAGTCTGAGCTCTGGGCAGTGGTCCCCAAGCCTCTGGGGGAAACCCCTTCTTCTCACCCAAGCCCCTGCTTTCTTCTCCAAGCCAGATCTCACGAAATGTGAACATCTTCCCCAGTGGGGAGCGAGGGGTGGGGGGAAGAGGGGGCGAGAGGGTCTGAGTGGCAGCGCCTCTCTCTGCAGGATGAGAATGGCTTGGAGGAAGGCGTGGAGTTCCTGCCCGCTAACAATGTCGAGAAGGTGGAGAAGCATGGCCTGGGGCGTTGGGTAGTGCTGGCAGCCGTGCTGATCGGCCTCTTCTTGGTCTCGTTGGCAGTCGGCTTCCTGGTGTGGCATTCCAAGTGTGAGTAAAGCTGGGGCTGGCACTAGGGAGGGCGACGAGGGGTGGCTGTCCCTCCTCCCTCAGCGGACAGACCTAGGGTCACCTACTGAGGACAGGAGGACCTCTCAGCTTCTCTGGAACCCTGTGGGAAGTGATGGGAAGGTCAGGGATGGCCCATGGCCCCCTTCCGACATTCATTCCACATTGTGGGTGACGAGGCAAGGCGGAGGTGGTACCACCTCCCCTGACCAAGCACCTTCTGGTCTTGCACAGACCGGGACGTGCGTGTCCAGAAGGTCTTCAATGGCTACCTGAGGATCACAAATGAGAAGTTTGTGGATGCCTATGAGGACTCCAGCTCTACTGAGTTTGTAAGCCTGGCCAGCAAGGTGAAGGACGCGGTGAGTGCGGCCTGCCCAGAGCTCTGCCAGGCTGTCTGCCCCGGCATCCCACCCAATGGGCAGGAGGGACATGCATCACCTGGGCTCTCAGGCCCCTGGGATGGGGGTGGCCTGCGAAGGGGGCCCAGGGTCCGCAGGGGAGGGAGCGGCCTGGGCTCGGGGCAGGGTCATCGCCGTGCGGAGCCCACCATGAGTCTCTGCCCTTCCTCAGCTGAAGCTGCTGTACAGCGGAGTCCCGGTCCTGGGCCCCTACCACAAGGAGTCAGCCGTGACGGCCTTCAGGTGGGTGCGGGGAGAAGGCTCAGTGGATGCACCCAGCCTGGCTGGGAGTGTGATCGGCTGCAGTGTGCGGGGCAGAAAGCGGGAGGTGGCACTGGAGGTCCTGGCCTGGAGAGCCAAAGAGGGTCCTTGCTCTGCCCTCCTGTGCGTTACTTGGCAGCCTGACTCTTCTGCCCCCATGGCAGAGGTGACCGTAGCTATTGCTGTGATGAACTGCCCAAAGGCCTGTGAAGTGCTTGGCATGATGCCAGGAGCGGCTGAGAGTCTTTATTGTCTTTCCAAATTTGGGTTTTGGGGAGTTGGGGTGCTCAGGCAGGCTTCAATGAGTCCCGAATTTTCTGTGCTTGGGAAGTTTTTCATGCATCCTTTTGTTAAAAAAAAAAATAGACTTTATTCTCAAAGTGCTTTTTATTTTGCCTGTTCGTCTGAACCCTGGCGAATGCTGTGTGGCAGGTGGCATTCCCCATTCCTTTCTCAGGTCAGAAAACAGGCTCAGGAAGGTGACGCTTGGTGTCTCCTTGCTTGTGGCCAAACTCCAATGGGATTCTCCCCCTCATTCCTACCCCTGAGCGGGCCCCAGAATCGGTCTGGTTGGGGATGAGACTGTGAGAGCAGAGGGCAAAGTGGCAAGGCCTCTTGCTTCGGGGTGGAAAGATGGGTGCCCACAAAAGAGGAGCTGGGGCAGGGACCCTGCAGAGGGCCCAGCTCAGCCCCCGCGGGAGGCCTGGGCGACGCACGTGCCCTGGAGTCGTTCTAGGCCAGCGTGGGGGAAGTGGGGCCTAGAGCTCTGCCTCAGGCCGCGTTCTCTCCCCAGCGAGGGCAGTGTCATCGCCTACTACTGGTCTGAGTTCAGCATCCCACAGCACCTGGTGGAGGACGCCGAGCGCATCATGGCCGAGGAGCGCGTAGTCATGCTGCCCCCACGGGCGCGCGCCCTGCAGTCCTTTGTGGTGACCTCAGTGGTGGCCTTCCGTGAGTCTGAGGGTCTGGGTGGGCATGGGACTGGCCAGCCTTCCATGGAGTGGGGTTGGGCCCTGGACCACAGCAGGGAACCGGCACTCCCAGGACCCGGTGCCCCAGAGAGAAGACTATGTGCTAGCCGGGCACCTCCCTTTAGATAATAAGGAAGCAGGAATAAGGAAATGGATCGTATCAGTAACACTTTATTCCCCCTCTTATTCTTCAGCCACTGACCCCAGAACAGTACAGAGGACCCAGGACAGTAAGTATCATGTCCGCCTCCTCCTCTGGGTGTGGAAGGGGGGTGTGTGGCCAGAAGCCCTTGAGCCAGTGGGGTGCCCGGAAGCATATCCCTCTGAATGAAGTATATTATGATGGTCTTTCCAGGCCCTTCTGAGAAGCCCCCTTCCTGGTTTCCCGAGGCCCAGCGCAGCCTGAGGCATCTCAAAGGGGCCAGGCCTGAGGTGCACGCCCTCGGGGTCTCGGGTTCCTCCCCCAGTTCTGCCCAGCCCTGCCCCGCCGACACATGCCCTTCTTCTTGTCTCCTGTGCAGACAGCTGCAGCTTTGCCCTGCACGCCCGGGGCGTGGAGGTGACGCGCTTCACCACGCCCGGCTTCCCCGACAGCCCCTACCCCGCTCATGCGCGCTGCCAGTGGGCCCTGCGGGGGGATGCGGACTCCGTGCTGAGCCTCACCTTCCGCAGCTTTGACCTTGCGTCCTGTGACGAGCGCGGCAGCGACCTGGTGGTGGTGTACAACGCCCTGAGCCCCATGGAGCCCCATGCCCTGGTGCAGTGAGTACCCCGGGGAGTGGGTGGGGCTGTGGGAGCTTGGCGGCTGCCCCGATGCGGGCCCGCCTATTCAACGGATTGGGATCCAGTTTATGACTCTTGGCCACAGGCCACTGCCAGACGTCCAGGCAGCAGGAGACACGTGTGGTGTGATCCTCAGTGGGAGCTCCAGCGGAGTCTGGGAGGTGACTGTCTCAGCCGTGGCAGGGTGGAGGAAGGCCCAGTGGTCCTCAGATACCAAATCTAGCCTGTGCAGGGTGTGATCCCCTGAACTGCCAGAGAAGGCACTGCCTGCAGTTGTAAAATGTAAGCTTTGTTAGGCAGGTATATGAAGGCCAACAGATCAGAAGATGATTGTCCTTGAAAAGACAATTTTGTTGGCCTGTCATGGTAGCTCATGCCTGTAATGTCAGCACTTTGGGGAGGTTGAGGTGGGAGGATCCCTTGAGGCCAGGAGTTTGAGACCAGCCTGGGTAAGCAAGACCCTGTCTCTATAAAAAATAAAACATGTAGCTGGGTGTGCTGGTGCATGCCTGCTCAGCAGGCTGATGCAGGAGGATCTCCAGCCCAGGAGGTCGAGGCTGCAGTAAGCTGTGATTGCACCACTGCACTCTAGCCTGGGCAACAGAGCAAGACCCTGTTGTCTCAGGCCACATGAGGAAGCACCAGGGTTGGGCAAGGGGTAACAGGAACAAGGAGAAAATGTAAGCAAGAGCTTTTATTATGGGCTGGGCACAGTGGCTCACGCCTGTAAGCCCAACATTTTGAGAGGCCAAGATAGCTGGATCACTTGAGGTCAGGAGTTCAAGACCAGCCTAACCAACCTGGTGAAAAATCAGCTGAGTGTTGTAGTGGGCACTTGTAATCCCAGCTACTCAGGAGGCTGAGGCAGGAGAATCTCTTGAACCTGGGAGGCAGAAGTTGCAGTGAGCCGAGATCGTGCCACTGCACACCAGCCTGGGTGACAAAGTGAGACTCCATCTCAAAAAAAAAAAAAAAAAAAAGCCTTTATATGGTTTACACAGAAAAGGCAAGACAAATCAGGGTGACAGGTTTAGAATTGGCTTGTTTGAATAATTTCGGCAGTCTCTGAGGCATAGGAGCTGTCACTGGTTCTCTGATATTTGGGCCTGGGGTGGTTAGGGCAAGGAATATCAGCCCTGAGTGTGAGATCCTGATGGAGAAGGTGGGGCTGGGCCCTCCATGGGTGGGTTTACACAGGGAAGGTTTGCTTGCAGGTGAGTCTTTCCCTATCTCTAAGCATTGGCCAGCCCCAGAGGGCAGTCTATCCAGTCAGCAGGACCCAGATGTCAAAGCCCCCGCATTACAGAAAACAGAAAGGCGTGGTTAATGCACCTGTGGGATACCCACGTCAGGGTGGAGTGTACCACGCAGAGGTGCTGTGCGTGGGGGGTGAGCCGCCTCTCCTGCACTCACTGGGCTAGAGCCTTCTGTGGCGGTCTATGGAAATGAGCTGGGTGGACATTTCATGATTAATAATGGGCTAAAATTCAGGCCAAAACCAATCTAGAACCATCTGCTGCCGCAGCTTTGCAACCAGGACTTTTTTCCTATCTCTCTAATTTATTAATCGTACAACAAAGAAGTACATGGTCCCAGTGGGAAAAAGAAATCAACAAGCAAAAGGAAGACTAAAGTCACTTGTCTCTTACTGCCTAGAAATTACCACTGTTAATATTTTTTTAAATTTTATTTTGAGATAGAGACACTGTGTCACCCAGTCTGGCGTGCAGTGGCATGATCTCAGCTCACTGCAACCTCCTCCTCCCAGGTTCAAGGGATTCTCCTGCCTCAGCTTCCTGAGTAGCTGAGATTACAGGTGCATGGCACCATGCCTGGCTGATTTTTGTATTTATTTATTTATTTATTTTAGTAGAGATGGGGTTTCACCATGTTGGCCAGGCTGGTCTTGAACTCCTGACCTCAAGTGATCTGCCTACCTCAGCCTCCCAAACTTCTGGGATTACAGGCGTGAACCACCATGCCCAGCCAAGTTAATAGATTTAAGAGCACCGAGAACCATGCCAGGCATGTTCTTCTTTTTATTTTTATTTTTTGAGTCTCCTGGTCGCCCAGGCTGGAATGCAATCATAGCTCACTGTAATCTTGAACTCCTTGGGCTCAAGCAATCCTCTGACCTTACCTCTGAGTAGCTAGGGCTATGGGTAAGCGCCACCATGCCTAGCTAGTTTTTTGATTATGGAGATGAGGTCTCAGTGTGTTACCCAGGCTGGCCTCAAACTCCTGGCTTTGAGCGATTCTCCTGCCTCCCTCCCAGCATGCTGGGATTATAGGCCTGACCTTGGCATGTTCTTAATAAATGTTGGTTGTTACTACTGCTGTTGTTCTGATTGAGCCCACAGTTTAATAAATCCTCTGTCATGGGCATTTATTGTTTCTAGGATGTTTTTTTTTTTTTTGATGGAGTCTTGCTCTGTCGCCCAGGCTGGAGTGCAGTGGCACAATCTTGGCTCACTGCAACCTCCACCTCCTGGGTTCCAACGATTCTTCTGCCTCAGCCTCC
>PVKP010020968.1:29874-40015 GCA_004027715.1 Plecturocebus donacophilus
CGCCTGGCCAGGTGGTGCTCTTTTAAACAAAGATGAACAGTTTATCACTAACTCCTTCCATCAGTGATTGTGTGGGGAAGGACTCACCTGAATAAAGGTCTTTTTGACTCCATTCTTAGCCCTCTGTGGATGGGACCTGGGTTAGGGATGGGGTTCTCAGGCCCCTCTGGGAGCCTGGTCTGGGTGTATGAGAAGCTTGGATTCTGTCTGCTCTTCTTAATGCTTGCCCTCTGCCCCTACAGGTTGTGTGGCGCCTACCCTCCCTCCTACAACCTGACCTTCCTCTCCTCCCAGAACGTCCTGCTCATCACGCTGATAATCAACACTGAGCGGAGGCATCCCGGCTTTGAGGCCGCCTTCTTCCAGCTGCCTAAGATGAGCAGTAAGGAAGGGCAAGGCAGGGTGGAACTGCCTGTGGAGAAGGGGAAGGCCTTCGTCGGGGGTGACCTGAGCATAGCAGGCCACAGTCTGGACCCTGTGGCTTGCAAGCTGGCCCAGGTCAGCAGCAGAGGCTGAAGCTTAAGCCAAGGGCATCTGGCTGACCTCCCGGGTCAGGAGCCCTCCGCAGCTTCGGCCCCCAGCGCCCGGCCCTCCTGGCTGTGCACTCGCTGTGCAGCATCCAGGTGTCCAGGGGGCAGCTCCGGGCCGCAGGCAGCAGAGTCCTCGCCTGCCCGCTTGGCTGGGCAGTTTCCCGATCCTCATGCTTTCTCCCACCTTTCCTCTCAGGCTGTGGAGGCCACTTACGTGAAACCCATGGGACATTCACCAGCCCCTACTACCCGGGTCACTATCCACCCAACATGGACTGCACATGGAACATCGAGGTAGGAGCTCTGGGGGTGTGTGCGCGTGTGTGTGTGCATGTGTGTGTGTGAAAGAGAGAGAGAGAGGTGGATGGTAAACGAGGAAGGCAGAAGAAAGGAAGGAGCAGCTTTTTTATCAACCCCAGAGAGGCAGCCCGGCGTGGTGACTCACACCTGTCATCCCAGCACTTTGGGAGGCCAAGGCGGGAGGATCACTTGAGGGCAGGAATTCAAGACCAGCCTGGGCAACATAGTGAGACTTCATCTCTACCAAAAAAAAAATACAAAAATTAGCCAGACATGGTGGTGCACGCCTGTAGTCGCAGCTACTCAGGAGGCCGAGGTGGGAGGACCACTTAAACCCAGGAGTTTAAGGCTGCAGTAAGCTATGACAGCGCCATTGCACTCCAGCCTGGGCAGTAGTGAGGCCGTGCCTCAAAAAGCAACAAAAACATACAAACAAACAAACAAACCCCAAAGAGACCATGTGTCTGAGGACCCAGGGCGGGGTCTGGTCTTCCCCTCCAGTGTCAGGCAGACCCAGACTCTTATCCTAGCTCCTTGTCTGGTTACTGAGGGACCTCGGCAGTTGCTGAAGCTCCCTGGGCCTCAGCTTGCCCCTAGATGAAGTGAGGGTAGACCCAGGGTAATGATACCTGGGTCTCAGAGGTGCCATCAGGAAGACACCAAAGAAGGTATGTGAGACAAGAGAGTCGCCCATCCATGCCCCTCACGCCTGTCAGCCAGAGCCACTTTCCTTTCCTTTTGTCACAAACGCTGGGAGAACTTTCCAGCCTGCCTCGGTGATGGAAGGCATAGTGTCCCTCCCTGCGCCACGTCGCCCCTCCCCTGTGATGTCCTCGGGTTCAGGAAGGAGGGAGGGAAGCCGCAGATTCCCAGCAGCCTCTCTTCCCTCAGGTGCCCAACAACAAGCACGTGAAGGTGCGCTTCAAAGTCTTCTACCTGCTGGAGCCCGGCGCGCCTGTGGGCACCTGCCCCAAGGACTACGTGGAGATCAACGGGGAGAAGTGAGTCCCCAGGGGCATGGGGGCTGCCGGTCCCGTGGGGCAGGAGGAGGGCTCCCATCAGCCCCCCAGTGCCCCAATTCTGAGCTGTCCCTCCTCACCTTGTGCCTCCCACCCCCCGCTCCAGGTACTGTGGAGAGAAGTCCGAGTTCGTCGTCACCAGCAAGAGCAACAAGATCACAGTTCGCTTCCACTCGGATCAGTCCTACACCGACACCGGCTTCTTAGCTGAATACGTCTCCTTTGACTCCAGAGACCGTGAGTGAACGTCGTCGGGAGGAGGGCTGGCGAGGGTCTGGCCTGCATGTTCTGTCTACCGTCCGTCTTGTTAGCATCGTGCTTTGCTGATTCTAAAATGCTGGAGAATGTAAGACCATCTCACGCCTCCTGAAGCTTTGGGAGGCAAACCTGCTACCTTTGATGTGTTAATTAAAGCAGGCTGGCTGTGAACACTGGTACACTCTGTGCCCTTCTGGGTTACAGTCACAGCATGAGGTACCTGTGGCTGGAGACGCCCCTCACCTGAGCTCCCCTGGCCATCTGTCCCTCAGGCCACCTTCACCATGACTTTGACCTTCTGAGCTTGCCTCTGTGGCCTGTTAGCACCATTAGGATTAATAGCGTAATTTTGAGACACATCAGGAAGTACTGTTGGCTGTGTGAGCAGCGGTTCTTTCACGTATATGGTGTGTTTTTATTTCAACCCTGTGTCATAGAATAACTTTGGGAAGACATGTAACCATGCTAGGGATCCAAATTTAAGGTAAAATTCAAGGGCCTGACTCATCACCCAAAGTGCACTCGGATGAACCAACACCTTTGATCTAAACACTTAGGGCTGAAGTATACCTGTGCTGAGATGGTGACAATGGCCTCCTTACAACTTTGTCATCTGCAAAGTGGTCAGATGACTCCTGATTTCAGAAACATTGAAATGTGGAAAATGTTTAGAGTGAAGGAAGCACGCTATGCCATGCTGCATTTGGATAGGACATGTTCAATGTATCGGGGGCCTGCTGAGCGTCACAGGCAGGGCCTGGCCTTCAGGGGCACCAGGCAGCCCAGCACACAGGGCAGGGCAGGTTCTGCGACTGACTGGCCTCTCTGCAGGGTGCCTGGGGCTTCGTGGGCCCCGGTCCTCAGTGGTGGGATCTGTGGCCAGCCCTCCACCACACTGGCTGCAGGTGCAGAAACCCCTTTGTCACAGCTTGGTGGGCCTGGGCAACCCCTGCCCTGGGCCACAGCGCCCGCCCTGCTTCTCTGTGTTTGTGGCTGGGAGGTTGGCCTGAGGCAGGGAGCCGGGAGCCAGCAGAGGGAGGCAGGTGAGTGCGGGGGGTCTCAGGTCTGCCTGTGCCCGCAGCGTGCCCTGGGCAGTTCACGTGCAACACGGGGCGGTGTATCCGGAAGGCGCTGCGCTGCGATGGCTGGGCCGACTGCACTGACTACAGCGATGAGCTTGGCTGCAGTGAGTTGGGCTGCCAGCCTCATCCCCCACCCTCCTTCCCAGCCCTGCCTGCATCTCATGGACCTGCTGGGCTGACTGCCAAGGCAGAAAGGCCAGAGGTGGTGGGAGTTTGCTCTCAGCCCTGTGTAAAGACCTCTGACCTCCCTCCCCACCCTGCCGTGTGGAGATCTTGGCCTCTGTGGGGCAGGTGGTGGGGTGTCTGGGAAGTGCTGAGGTCAGCTTGGTAGCTAGTGGAGCAGGGGCCCTTGGGCCTCTCTGCAGATGGGAAAGTGGTCCCTAGGGAACTCTAAGCGCCTGTCCTGGGGAAGCAGTGAGTGATGAGGGCTTCGAGGCTGACCCTCCCCTTACCCTGCTCCAGTTTGCAACGCCACCCACCAGTTCACGTGCCAGAACAAGTTCTGCAAGCCCCTCTTCTGGGTCTGCGACAGCGTGAATGACTGCGGAGACAACAGCGATGAGCTGGCGTGCAGTGAGTGCTGGGGGAGGGTGCCGCCGGGGCGTGCGGGTGGCCGGGGCGTGCGGGTGGCTCTGGTGGCTGAGTCCCCGTGCCTCTCCAGGTTGTCCGGCCCAGACCTTCAAGTGTTCCAATGGGAAGTGCCTCTCGAAGAGCCAGCAGTGTAACGGGAAGGATGACTGTGGGGACGGGTCCGACGAGGCCTCCTGCACCAAGGGTGAGGCCGCCCCATCCACCTTCTTGCTGGGCGGCTTCGCCCCTGGTGGAGGCTGCCCTGAGCACACCCACGTGCAGGGTGCCCCAAGTTTAATGAACACAAACCACCTGTGTGTTCACTGATGAGAGAGGGTGCCAGTTGGGGGAGAATTTTCTGGAAGGTGGAGAACCTGTAGCAGGGCGGGGAGGCCAGTGGGCGTGGAGGGGGGCAGGCCTGGTGAGGGGTAAGGTGCAGGGATCATGAGTTGCCCCTGAGGGTTTCTGGCTTTGGGTCGGAAGCTGCAGAGGAATTCGTTCCCTCCCTGTGTCCTCCTTGAGCAGTGGACGTCGTCACTTGTACCAAGCACACCTACCGCTGCCAGAACGGGCTCTGCTTGAGCAAGGGCAACCCTGAGTGTGATGGGACGAAGGACTGTAGCGACGGCTCAGATGAGAAGGACTGCGGTGAGTAGGGCATCAAGTACAGTGGTGCAGGTTGTTCACTGTGTCAGTGCTCACTGAGCAGCTCTGTACTTGGGTGAGAGGGTGCGTGTCCTGGAGGAAAGAATAGCCTTGCCAGTTGGCATGAAGGTACCACCCCACGGGCTGACTCTGGTCTTAGAGAACGGCCTGAGTAGCCAGCATCTCAGGGCTTCTGTGGCATGGCGAGGTCGTGGCTGCAATGCGGGGCTGGCCCCTGCTCTGTAGACGCAGCTGTCGGGGAGTAACCTGGGGAAGAGCAGCCCAGCTCACCCAAGCCCAAGGCAGGGTCTCACCCTTGCCTGCCCATACTTTAATTTGCAGTCTCCGTGTTTCCGAAGCGTTGGCTGGCCACAGGTTAGATTTGAGCACAGCTGCAGCTAGTCTGTGTCAGTCACATCACCGGTTCATTTGTCCCTCTGAGAGCTGTGCCCTTCAGCATTCAGACAAGCCTCTTTCTGCCACCCCTTCCCCTGTGACGTCCCAAAAGATGTCAAATCAGGCAGATGACACCCAAATCAAAGTGAAGCTGACCAGACGGCCTCTGGGGGCCCTCGCTGCATTTGTGTGGGACGGGGAGGGGGGAAGATGAGGGTTTGAATTTGGGAGCGGGGAGAGGGAGGGGCATGGTGGGAGTCTGTGAAGCTCAAAGATAGTTTTGGGGTCCCTCATGCTGTGGCTGCTCCATCAGTGCTGTGCATGCCAAAAGCTGGCTTCCTCACACGGCTTCTCCTGGTACCCACCGTGTGTCCCCTCGGGGTTCAGTGTCTTCACCTTGACTTGCTGTTCTCTCTGGTTCTCTGCCCCCTCTGCAGACTGTGGGCTGCGGTCATTCACCAGACAGGCTCGTGTTGTGGGGGGCACGGATGCGGACAAGGGCGAGTGGCCCTGGCAGGTGAGCCTGCACGCGCTGGGCCAGGGGCACGTCTGCGGTGCTTCCCTCATCTCTCCCAGCTGGCTGGTCTCTGCTGCGCACTGCTACATTGACGACAGGGGATTCAGGTGGGTCACTGGGTGGGCAGAAGGGAATCTCCTTGCTGGCACCTTACATCTGGGAGTCATGCCAGGGTGGGTTGGCACTGGGGCAGGACATTGGAGGGGTGGGCACATGTGTTAGTCCATTGCATTGCTCTAAAGAAATACCTGAGCCTGGGTCATTTATAAAGAAAAGAGGTATATGTGGCTTATGGTTCTGCAGGCCGTAGAGGAAGTGTAGTGCCAGCCTCTGCTTCTGGTGCGGGCCTCAGGGAGCTTCCAACCATGGCAGAAGGTGAAGGGGGAGCAGGCACATCACATGGTGAGAGCAGGAGCGAGAGAGCAGGGGGAGATCCCAGACTCTTAAGCAGCCAGCCTCCTGTGAACTCAGAACTCACTCATCACCATGGGGAGGGCACCAAGCCATTCAGGAGGGATCCGTGACCAAAACACCTCCCACCACGCCCCACCTCCAGCACTGGGGACCCCATCTCAGCGTGGATTTGGAGGTGACAAACATCCAAACCAAATGAGCAGATATCCTGGGACAGGGCTTCATAACAGTGATGAGAACAACTCACTGTATCTGGTGGCCATTCGCAGCCAAATGCTGTCTCTGAACCTCTCCTAAAACCCCCTAGCAAGTTAGGCAGGTCGATTGTATCCTCATTTTACAGAAAGTAAGGTTCAGAGGAGTAGGGACGTTTGCCGGGGGTGGCACAGCTCTTAAGGGGCAGATTCAGACTTGAGCACCGGTGTGGTCTCCAAGTTGCGGTGAGCCTGCACTGCATGGGTCCTCGGGATTGCCCAACATGAGCTTTGGAGTCATGCTCCAGCTCTGGCTTGCTGATGACTTGGGCAGGTTATTCAAACTTCCTAGGCCTTGGGTTCTTCACTGACGATGGTGATAGTATCAGTCTCTACCCTAAGAGTTGTGAGAATTAAATAAGATGCTGTACTTGAGACACAGCGCTGTGCCTGGTGCACAGAAGGTGCTCATCATGTCATGGCCTCAGACACACAGGCAGAGGAGAGGCCTGGAAGGATCATGTGGGCGTCGCAGGAACTGGGGCACAATGCTGGGCTGAGCTACTTGTGTCTTAGCTCCTGGCCTCTCTGTGTCTGGCCACTGGTTGCAGGAAGGAGTGTTAGGGCCTGGCTTGATCTGAAGAGGCAGGTGCAGGGTGTGGTCTTTCCAGGAGAGTCCGCCCTTGGGAGGAGGGGATGGGCTTCCTGCTGGCCGCTCTGGGAGCAGGTGACCCAGGCTCTCAGCTGCCCTTAGCAGGGAGGAAAGATGCACCCACAGCAGAAGGGAGGCCTGCGGCACACGTGGAGTGCGCTCAGACGCTTGCATAGGGCTCAGGTAATGAAGATGGACAGCAAGAGCCTGGGTGGAGTGGGGCCAGCTCCGTGGTCCCTGCCCTCACTGGGTGCTTGACATATGGCTTTGTCTAGCCTGAGACGGTCCCTTGTCTCATTTTGTCACACTCAGCTCCACCCAGAGCAGGAATGATTTTCTTTTTGGAGTATTGGGAGCTTATTTAAGAATTGTGTGTGTGTGTGTGTGTGTGTGTGTGTCAGAGTCTTACTGTGTCACCCAGGCTGAAGTGCAGTGGTGCAAATCATAGCTCACTGCAGCCTTGAACTCCTGGGCTTGAGCGATCCTCCTGCCTCCGCCTCCTAAGTACCTGGGAATACAGGCACATGCCACCATGCCCAGCTAGTTTAAAATTTTTGTGGAGACAGTCTTGCTAAGCCTGGTCTCCAGCTCCTGAGCTGAAGTGATCCTCCCATCTTGGCCTCCTGAAGTGCTGGCATTACAGACATGAGCCACCATGCATGGCCTGACCACAGCTCTTGGGGTTGGCTTCAGCGCCTCTTTGACATGCCCCATTCTTTCCTTTTTTGAGCCACGTCCTTGCTTTCTGGCACTACCAGGTACTCTAGGCTCATCTTGTGCTTCCCCAGCCCAGTCCGAGGATCAGCCATTTCTCCAAGGAGTCCTTTACTGGGGATGGTATTTAGAGACCAAGGTCCGGGTGCTCAGTGTGCTCATTATCACCATGGTGTCGTGTCTAGACCCCGTCAGCAGGTGGAGCTAGGAAACGGCTGTGTATATACTAAGAACTGCCCTGCCGTCCTGCGCTGCTTCCTCTTTTCCTTTGCTCCATTGTTTCCTTTTTCATTTCCTTCTTCTTCATCCTCTGTTGGTCATTAGTCATAATCCTGCCAATGAATAGTGCAATTAATATTCAACACCCATGGTTACTGTTGGCACTAGAGAGATCAACACTTGGTGCCTGCAGATTGCGTGTCACAGACTCGTGAGGGTAGGGACAAGACATGACACCCATGCACAGTAAGTGCTGTGCCAGGGCTGGGTCCAGGCCCCCTCGGGCCCAGGATATGGAGTTTAGAATTCTAAACCCACATGCCTGAGGTGCTGGGGAGGGCGACTGTTAGTGACACCCGACGGGGGTGTCTGAACTGAGGGTTGAGGTGAGGGTGTTTGTCAGCTGGACCAGGTGACTCAGACCTTCCAGACAAAGGGACTGTCATGTGTGGAGGCAGGGAGATGTGAGGTGTGCAGGGGTCTGGTGTCAAGGGACCCTGAGCACGTGGCTAAGTCATCATACACTCACCAGGCATTGCCAGGAGGTGGCATCACGTGTTTAAATGCACAGGCTGCCTAGGTTCAAATTGTGGCCTATGACATGTTAATTATATGATCCTGGGCAAATTACCTTCTCTGTGCCTGAGTCCTCATCTTAAAAAGTGTGACCCTACCTTGCGGGGCTGTTTTGGGGATAAAACAGTTCACTGTGTCAGCATTGAGAAGAGTGCTTGGGACATCAGAACTTCTATCTGAGCACTAGTGATTCCCAACTGCACTCTAGCCCCTGGTGGTCACCATGGGGGATACTGGTGGCTACATCTTCACAGCTGGTCTCTCAGCTGCTGTGCATGCCTTAAACAATTAGAGACTGAGTCTGCTGATGTAATCAAATATTGTTCAACTGATTGACGTTGGCTGGGTTTGCAGAGAGGGCTTCGTGAAAGCAGGGTCTTGAGCTGAGGTCTCCGGGTGAATGGTGTAGGCTTGGAGGAGCGAGGTGGAAACCTGCAGGCACAGGGCAAAGAGCTGGATGGGGGCATCCGTGCTGGGTGTTGGGGTCATGGGGAATGGAGCCAGAAAGACGAGGATGGCTCTCCCCTCTGCCCCATCCCATGACACCCTTTCAGCTACATCCTCGCTTCCTGAGTTCCTGAAACATCTCTACTGTCTTTCATTTGCACGGCCCCAACTTGCCTGTCCTAGCTCACTGTAGCCAGGGCAACTGCAGCGCCTCTCCCCGTCTGCCTCCTCCCCTCTCAGCGCTCTGGTCTGCACCACTCAAGCCCAATATGGTCTTCCCAAAATCTGATCATGCCAGTCTCTTGCTTCAGTGCCTGCCATGGCTTGCGGTATAAAGCAGGATCTCTTTCTTTATATTGAAGGAGTTCAACTCCTTCTTTTTTTTTTTTTTTTTTTTTGAGACAGTCTTGCTCTGTTGTCAGGCTGGAGCACAGTGGCGCAGTCTCGGCTCACTGCAACCTCCACCTCCCTGGTTCAAGCGATTCTTCTGCCTCAGACTCCCAAGTAGCTGGAACTACAGGCGCGTGCCAAACACCCGGCTAATTTTTGTATTTTTAGTAGAGACGGGGTTTCACCATGTTGGGCAGGATGGTCTCTATCTCTTGACCTCGTGATCCTCCCGCCTCGGCCTCCCAACAACTCCTTCTTTATACTGAGTCCATCCAGCCTCAGTCTCCAGTGCAGTTCTCACATTCCCCATGTTCAATGTGGGGGCTTCCTAAACATGCGTTTGCTCTCTCTCTGTCTTTTTTTTTTGAGATGGAGTTTCACTCTTGTTGCCCATGTTGGAGTGCAATGGCACCATCTCAGCTCACTGCACCTTCCCCCTCCCGGGTTCCAGGAATTCTACTGCCTCAGCCTCCTGAGTAGCTGCGATTACAGTTGCGCGCCACCACGCCCAGCTAACTTTTTGTATTTTTAGTAGAAACGGGGTTTCATCACGTTAGCCAGGCTGGTCTCAAACTCCTGACCTCAGGTGATCCACCCGCCTCAGCCTCTCAAAGTGCTGGGATTACAGGCATGAGCCACCGCACCTGGCTGCCTTTGCTCTCCTTCAACATGCAGCATTCGTCACCCCTGCAGGCCGGGGCTGGCCAGGCCTATGTGATGTCAAGGCTTGGTTCATAACTTGCTTTGTTTCCCAACTGCTAGCCCGTCCTCTTCCACAGCATTCTACCCAGTCCTCTGTGGAACCCTTCACATCGCGCTGTAATTGGTGGCTTTCATGTCTCTTCCCATGTACACTGTGAACCTGAAGATTGGGTCATAGATTGCATCACAGATGCCCAGGGATTGTTGAGTGAATGAGTTGAGGGGGGTCGGGGGGTGAGTACGTGGCTGGATGTGAGCAGGGCTGGGGCACAGTTAGAAAGATCAGGCCGATTCGAGGTAATATAGAAGCCAACATTGGAGAGAGATCCAAGATGGCGGATCACTAGCAGCTCAGGATTGCAGCTCCCAGTAAAAGCGCAGAGAGCCAGTGGACGCCACACTTACCGATAAATTTTTGCTGCCCACGGACCAGGACATTCCCAGTGGAGGAGCCCCACGGGTTGCCAGCGCGACCCTTTCGGCTGGCGCGGCTTTTTTGCCGGCGCCTCGGCTCGG